>JAHZMW010004584.1:0-22241 GCA_027743745.1 Alloscopus bannaensis
TTGATATGTTACCTTTTTCATTTTTCTTCACAATAAGTGTACGCAATAGTATGCTACAAACTTCACCACAGTAGGCCACCGGAGCTGGGATCCACTTATTTTGCTCAATGTGTGACGTTTATGCGTAAAATAAATTTTGTAGAAAATTGCCGTATTGCTCGATTTCTTAATTTGTTTGCAAGTTTTCTAAATTAGAAGCATCGACTTGCAATGAAAACGTTGAGGAATTCAATGGATTCAGACAATTTATACAATGTATATCTACATAAGTAACTATTACAAAGCGCTGTATAATCGGTACCATTCATATGCCGGTTTCTTTAGACAGACTTCTTAATATAATACTAGTTTTAAAAAATTAAAGTGCTAGGGCAAACACAAGAAACGTTTCAGAACTACCTGAAGCTTTTCATACTTATGGGATACTTTCATACTTCAGCTCAAACATGTATTTTCTACGTTACTTCTTGCCAGTGACAAAGTTCCCCGTGATTCTCTATTCATATAAAATCCATTATTTGTCAACTCGTTTATCTGTCACTGGAAGCCGATAAATAGTTACTGTAAACAAATCAAATTCAGTCTCCTCCCATAATAGTAAGAATTTGACTGCATTCAAGGATAAAGGATTACATGTTTATTTTTGACAAGCATAAAATTAAGAGTGTAAAATGTCGACATTATAATTCTCTTCTTGCTGGAAAGGGCATTTGGTTGGTGCATAGTATTGATAGTTTACCCATATGTATTCCAAGACAATGCAGCCGTTATGAGATGAAGCCAATATAGATCGGCTGTCTCCTTTATGTAAATTTTTACATTGAGATAAATCCACAGAGATAATACGCAGTAAGTCTATTGCATTGCTTCACTTCACACGAGAGGTTGGTGACCACGCGATTAGAACTCGTTGTTCGTGGACTTCAGATATGAGATTTGCCAGTATCATCATCAATGGTTGTTCCGAATAACCTACGTTAATTTCATTCCCGAAATAGGCATTAGTATCAATTCGGTTCTCATGTGACAATGTCAACTTATTTGTAATAAGAATTTGACAATACGACTGAAATATTATTTTTTCACAACAGACACACCTGTATGTGCATTTTAACCGAAAAGATATTTTGGATGTAATAAGCCATGAAGTGTGCAAATTTTAAAGTTCTGACTCTACTAGTGCTAACATTTTCCAATGTGCACTTAGCCCACTCCGCGAACATTTTATTCTTTTGGGGAATGTCTGGTCAAAGTCATCGATTTGCAGTTTGGCCCTTAGTAGAGAAACTGGCCGAGCGTGGTCATAATGTAACCTTTTTCTCTCCCCATCATCCGAAGAAGCCATCGACAAATCCAAACATCACAGAAATGGTTCAAGACGACCTTTTTGCAAAGATTGGAATGGACTATGATCCTGCGGAGATACGGCTTAATGGTGGAGTTAAAGCTGTAGAAGGCCTTTGGGCATCATACACACAAAGCGGTGTGAACTTGTGTAGAGTTTTAACCGAGGACAAATCTCTAATTGACTGGACCAACACAGCATCGTTTGACCTGGTTGTTGTAAACGGCCTTTTCAATGATTGTGGACTTGCATTTGCTTACAAATTTAACGCGTCCACCATCATGTACGGATCCTCATCCCTATTTCCGTGGTGGGGGGAAGTTTACGTAAGCAAATTTATTACACATTTGTATTTTGTATGTCGTGTACTGGTCACATTTTAATCTAGAATTTTCTTGCGCCTTTTAGGGGTTTCCTGAAGAAAACTATCCAGAATTTCAGTACCACCTGCCTGTCAATATGACGTTCCTGGAGGAAGTGTGGAACACGCTGACACCGCTATACTGGCACATGTACAGAAGTTGGGTTTATCTTCCCAAGCTAGAAGCTATGGTAAAGCCAGCGTTGAACATTCCGAATATGCCATCTCTCATGGAGTTGGACCAACGAAACAGCCTTATCTTTATGAACTCGCACTTTACCGAGGAGTTTCCGAGATCCTTACCTCCGTGGATCGTTGAATTAGGGGGAATGCACTGCAAAGAAAAAACGAGTCCCTTGCCCGAAGTGAGAAATAATTTTGCTACTGTATAACATGACATAAACGTTGTACGGAGTAACGGTTGAATTCGTTTATGATTTAGCATATTTCAAATTTCATGGACCGCTGGGACAATGGAGTAATCTACTTCAGTTTTGGAACTTACATGAGATTACCACTGTTGCCGAAAGCACATAAAGATGCTATTTTTGAAGCGATTAGCAAATTTCCTTCGATTGGGTTCATTATGAAATGGAATGGAGGTAAGGTGCCGAAAGACGTGCCTCAGAATGTTCTTCTCGCTGAATGGCTGGCGCAGCAAGATATCCTAGGTTCGTATTTCAGAAATAAATCGTTTCGTCTCGTGTTGCACTGTGAAATAAATTGTATCGCATGTTTATCTTTACATACAATATAGCCGACAATCGTGTACGAGCCTTTATATCCCACGGAGGACTCTTGTCGACACAGGAAGCTGTGTTTCATGCTAAACCCATGTTAACCTTCCCCATTTTTGCAGAGCAAGACTTCAACGCTCAACGCATTCACTCAACAGAGCGTGGAATAATGATGGAAATCTCTGAATTGACCGCAGAAAAATTAGAAACCGCGATTCGGAGCATTCTCACCGACCCAAAGTACCAACGGAACACGGCCCGGATTTCAAAAAGATTTCGAGACAGACCGGAAAAGCCTGCCGACACTGCCGCGTGGTGGGTGGAATACGTTTTGAGACACAAAGACACATCATTTCTGAAACCTATTGGTGTCAACAAAACGTGGTACGAGAGACGGATGCTCCATGTTTGGACCTTTATTGTGGGTGCACTCTCAGTGGCTGGAATTATCGGTTTCGGTCTTTTGTGGATAATGTGTTCCTTTGCACTAAAAACCAAAGATGATACATGTCACAAAGAAAAGTCACAATAGTTTCAAGTGATAATTTAAGTGGAATAATTTTACTTGAAAATACAATAGGAAAGTATTATTTCATTTTTACAGCCACTTAAAGACATTTCATTTGCGTTTACGTACATTTGTCGTGATACATACATACATATTATCCTTCACTCAGCAATGTCCTACAATGTTTAAATTTAGGTTGAGATAAAACAATATATGACTGTATTTCAAAGATTTTTTTTCATTGAAAGCAGTAAATCGTATGAAAAAGTATGATTATAATGTAAAACACGTGTAAATGTATCCAACCGCTTCTCTTCTACTCAATAAATTCTACTAATAAATGTGTGATTCCTAATAAAACTTCCTGTTTACGTGCGTGTACATTAAAGGCAATGTAGCAATACGGGATTTTCGTAAAATTCAGTAATACATTTAATGTTAACAAGATAACTTATGAAAAAAATGTCCTCATGATAACTTTTAGCCATTGTAACAATATCCATGTTGATAAAATGCTGTAGGTCGACCACAAAGGGTATTACTTTTTGGTCCATGGCCAGGGTGCTGCGGATTCCAACTGCTGCTTCCGTTTTGCTCTTGATATGAGACAGTTCGATAATAGTATTTCTCGAGCTCACCTGGATATTCGTTGTAATCATCGTAAGGGTAATAAGACACTGGAGGAGTTTCATATGCAATTGGTATAACGGCAGATGCGTGCATCATGGACTTTCCAAGAGAGGTGACGCCTTTCACCATCACTTTCTTTGCTTTCTAATGAGTCCACCAGCGTGGTACATGAAAGTTAAATATATGGTTTGTAGTACCAAAGTGAAAATAAAAAATTACATGAAAACAAGGCTTCTAATTCTGTCTGATTGTGATTTGTTCTCACCTTACCTTGAAGCTCATCGTTCTCTTGAAGCTGCCAACTCTTTTGTGGGTGTTCAGGTCCTCATGATGATTAGTCATGCTCAGGGAGGTAGAGCGATGTCGAGTGAGCCCTGTTTTTGGAACACTCTCCACGGATGCCGCTCTCTTTAGGCGCATCGATCCAAAAGTTGATCTTTGAAATTTTGCCACAAGCCTTGACGCCTGCCGTCGCAGTCCACTTGTCACACCGGCGGCCTTTTTGGCGTCTTCGATTTGCGAATCGAACTGATGCTCGTTGTACCAGTAATTATTATGCGACTCATACCCACCATCCTCAATTGTCAGACTGGTAATTTCTGATGAGGAATTTGCTGTATGATTTTGTTCTGCAGGTTCTGCTTCCTCAATGAATTCCCTTATTGCTTCAGCATCACTTCCAAATGTAGCAACGGCGATGAGTGTCTCATTGATCTGCTGTACAATGTTGGTTATACTTCCAGGATCTGAAGATAACGCCTGACTTTGATTTTCTCTCTCCTTCTTTGCCTTGCTTCGCTTTGAACGCCGAAAGAGGCTGCTGCTCCGTTTTAAAAGAGATTTGCGTTTGTTACTAACATCCTCAAATTGAATTGCATTCTGCTCATAGTCATCGTCTGGACATACTTCCAAACTATCTAGGGCTAGTCCATCGGAGAAAATTATTTTGTCTTCGTTGGGTGAGTGGGAGTTGGAGTAATTGTCTTCCACCGCAATGTGTCCCATCAAGTCCCACTGTGAATAGCTCTGATTATTTTTCTTGCTCGATTTCGCCTGGAGACGGGACGGCCTTGGAGAGGGCTCCCCTGAATCAGCAGCGACAATTTTCTCCTTCCGGAGGATAGTTCCAAAGAATTGGTTGATTTTTCTTTTCACCTGCATCGTGGATATTCGAATGTCTAATGAGTTAGTGCTATTTTTTATTACTAGTAAACACGTCAAATCTTGAATCTCTGAATGCGTTCGAAGGGCGACTGTGTATGAGTAATCGAATAAAATTTTTCACATGATGACTCCATTTCTATCATTTCCAAATGCTTGGTGAGTGGTTCTGCTTCCAAATCAGCCTTCGCTTCAAATGATAACGCTTATCATCGTTTGTTTTAAAGTTATCAAACGAGTTGGTGGAGCATGTACATATCTATACGACGAAGCTGTAGATAAATTGTGAAATTACGGCTTATATACTTTATGGTGCGCCAACAAATAACGCACAACCCAAAACTTTTCGGTAGAAATTTCCTCACATTCCCCAGCCTCTGTCGGAGAGTGTTGGTATGCATTAGGGTTCTGAATAACTCGATTGCCGTCCCAAATACAGTGCTTGTATCACAACTTGGCCAATCTCGTGACTCTGATAAAACGATTCATTCATTAATTGATGATCACCTATTGTCTCCTGCAACTGAAGCTTTTTCTTGTTTCCTTACATGTAAAACGAATCAGATTATATAAATAATGGTAGCTGCATATGATTAGGTGATACCATCACAAGATTTTGATGATGAATGAAAGCTAGCAAAAATACTAGCTCCGACCAAATAAAATGCCTTCTGCCGTATTTACAGGTTGAAAAACATAGACATGCATGTGCGAGTCTGTAATGCCATTTCTGTGTTCATGAAGTTGTAAAGTTGCAATTTCAACTTTATTGAATTGCGTAATAAAAGTATTTTATTTTAAATATGAGACTTTAAATATTAACTTTATGTTTTCGGTAAAAGTTTTAAAGTTGCAATAAATACTTAGCCACGAATATTAGCACCATTTTTCATAAAAATACATTTTTAAAGGCACAATCAATTTGAAAGTCCAAGGAAAAGTTCAACCCAACTACGGAAAATCGCTAGACTGATTGGAATACGTTTCATCTAATGTCTCTGTGATACAGGTACGTTGAAAGTGACTTTTAGCTGTGCTAAAGCATGGTTTGGGTACTCCACCCAAGCTAGATTCTTTGGTACGAACTCCTTGTTCTGTCATTTGTTCAATGCAATGCAATGTGATAGTCCTTTCCCAAGACCAGTAAGTACTCACGCAACTGATCACAAATCTTGCCGTCGAGGTCCACCTCCAACATTTCGCAGAAGTACGGGTACAAGTTAGATGTCAAAGTCCGAAACTGAAAATCATTTTAAATTTCAAATACAGTTTCGTTCTTAGTTTGGTTAGATTATGCATCGTAGAAAACATCATGCATACATTCGGTTTAGGTAGCGCCAGAATATTTCCAATTGTGAAGCACAACAGATCCGCCCAAGCATCCCTGTGCTTTTTCAACTGAATCGTAACAAAGTAGCCACACGACCGAATGCATGAGCGTTCAATCATTTCCCATAACGAATCTTTAGGAATTCCTAGTTTGGAAAGGAGAGAATCAGTCTTGAACATGGAGAATAAAATCCTCCAGTATATTTGTAGACTAAGCGTCTCGTGCGGAATAAAGTTTGGCATTTCTGATCTCCCTTTGTCTAAAGATTCACATTCCTGAAAATAAAAATGTCTTCACGATTACTACGTTAAGGAAGCTCAAAAAACCTTACGTAAAAATTGAATTTGCGGAAAGCTTCCTTAATATATAGAGTGTCAACACTTCGAGAATGACGTGTCTTCTCGATGAATACACGGCAATACAAAACATGACATTCCAAATTCTTACCGTGCTGTTAGCGACGATGCAATGATTTTTTGCAATTTCGTGAGAACGACTTAAAATGTCCAAGATGACGAAAATTTGACCACTGGTCAGTAACGGATTGATATGCTCAAATTCTCCTTGATTCTCATCTTGACACTGCTTCGAATTTGTGCCCTTTGAAATAGAGCGATATATACGTATGAACACGTTTACTGAATACATGCAGATGCACACTGGTTGCCATTAAACTCACATCATCCAACAGAGCAGCCCTTCCATTCAAAAATGTAATCCTCTCCATAATTTTCAGCAGCTCAAGTTGCATAATCGCTCTGATGGCAGCAGATTGGGTGACCACTGCCTAAAAATCCGGTGGCATATTTACGTTTAAAATTACTACAATATGTGATTTATGTACATAATATATTTTTGTATTTCCATCTGATTCTCGATGTTACAACATCTGATCAACCATCTGAAGCATACATAGTTACCTCATCTGCTGGACATTCAAGATTGTCATTTTGCATGAACTCCGAGGGTTTACAAATTGTCTGAAATACGCCAAGAATAGAGTCCCATTGACTCACAGAGAACTTGGCCCCTAATGCAACAACCAACTGTTGAAGACAGCTTACTCCCGACAGCGCAATTTGCTCATGATCTATCAACAGCAATAAAACAATATTTTTGCAACGTACGATTTGGTAATCACGAGTGTTAGAAATATTCGCTTCACACAGACATCATCTAACGACATCGCTTATGTTTGCCACGAAAGGTGAGAACACAAAGATTTAGCAAATGAAACATACCAAAGCACACATTATTTCATTAGTGTTTATACGTCTAAAAGAAATTTACGATAAATTTCTAGCTGAATGATCATGATCTGGTAATATGCCACGATATTTTCCCATTGAAATAAAGTGCAGTCACATTGTAGCAGTGGCATGCAGAGTATAGACAATGGGATTGTGTTGATCACAAATAGCAAAGGAGATAGTAATGTAGATAGCTTACCTTGACAAATGCACCACTGCAAGTGCTTTAACAGTTCATCAAACGCATACGAGTCGGTTGCATCATAGTACTGGATGTACACATCGAAGATTGCAAACTGCACGTAGTAATAACAATAGAAATATTTGTAACTTCCGTCTGAAGTTGACGATGGAAGCTGAGGTGTCTGAGGCTGTACACATGATATAGTGAAAGATATATACCAACCAATAGGTAAGATCGCACAAACTCTTTTAGAGAATCATAAAAATGTCACAGCCATACTTTGAAAAGGGTCAGTTTTTATATAACCCAGAATCTCACAGGTTTAAAAATGCTACATGCGTAAGAAGTTGGTGTCACAAAACAAAGCGAGCAATCCGCGTACTAAAGTAGTACCTATGTATACATTGACCACTGCGGTTACAATTTCAAAAAGGTACGAAAAGTGTAGTTACAGGTTAAAGAGGAAAAAGAGTCATCATCACAAAGCAAAGTAATAATACATTACAGCAATCATATAAAATAATGAGGTTTAGGCACATTACATTGCACTGTCGTCTATTATGAATGACTGAGCTAACAAAGAATCGGCGGAAACGTGTAAGCAAGCATGCATGTAGTACAAGTCGCATAATGAGAACGTTTAAGCTATTGGTTGTGGTAGGATGTGTATGCATTACAATTTACAATCAAGCACTAATCTGACAGATGGACACACTTCCCCACCCATCCATTTCATTTAATCATATATTATGTAGTTTTTGAAAACAGAAATTAGATTATGAGTATTCTTTACCAGGAGGTCTTCCTTCTCGCGAGATTTGATAGAATTGAAAATGTTAAATAAAACCTCGAACACTGAGTTCCACCATTCCTTCTCAAATGAGCCCCCGCACGTCTTAATTAGTTCAAACAATGTCTGCAAAAAATATTGTTTGCACCAACCATGTAAATCGGTACGTAGAAAGTACGTTCAACGCTGAATATAAATGTTAATTTACAAATGTTGACATTATCACATTATTGCACTGATTCGAGTGTTCTACAGTGAGTTTCATTTGATGTTGAGCACAAACAGTGAAATAAAGAAGCATCGTTGGTCAACTTTCCATTTAGAAGAAAGATGTCCTGCCTGAAGACGCAAATCATACAATAATATGAAGTAATGGATAACAAAGAAGAGCACACTTACAATTAAAGCCTTCGTCTTAATATCCCAACTCAAGACTTTCTGGTTCATGTTCTCTTGACTATTGCAATCACTGCAAAGAATGGGTGAGAGCTCACCGAGGATTGGTTTCCATCCTCTTGCCCAAACGCGATAGCGCTTATCATCGTTTTCCTCCATTAGTAGCTTGATACGTGACATTAAAGTTAAAAATTAATGATAACGCTCGGGTTAATTCCTACATTTATTACGGAGACTGTTCTGATAAGTTCCTTTAAGAAGCTGTTAAATATCATTTGAACGGAGGAGTCACACTAGAAAACATTTTCAACTGGCAGGCTTACATGAGGTTGACGAAATGGGATTTCAGCCATTTGTGTTAAGAGACGAAACGCTTGTTCACTCATTTCCAAGGTTGGAGCTACATTGCCAGCAATATCAACCAGAGATTTTACAATCGAGCCAAATGAGTTCCTCAAGTTTATCTCACCCCTTTGGGACTTATCTGAGTAAGACAGAAAAGGGTTTCTTCACTTTATAGGTATAATTAGTATCTGGTTGGTTAATCATCATCAAGGTGCTATTACTACATTCGCATACACCTAATTTATTACGGTGTATGACTACATACAAATCGAGACAATCTCAATGTTGATGATAAGATTGATGTGCACTACAAATAAGCAACCATCGATTATAAACATTATACATATAGTGAGTATTCGTACCGACGATGCGTTGTAAAACCCTAAATGAATCAACGCTAGCATCTTTGTCATTGCTGTGGTTGAGCATATTTGTAACCAAAATCGAGAGTATAGCAATCCAACCAGACAAAAGTAGATCACCGTGCAAGCTGATAACAGTTTCAACGAATCCCAAAACCGCTTCTCGTGTGGATTGTGACCTGTTTCGAATATTGACATAGGATTTGCATTTTTCTCAGCTTGACAAAAATATCCAAGAAATTTCCCTGCTCCTACGATTTCCTCTCAAATGAGATAAATACTTCCACCACCTAACCTCTCTCTCCTTCTCTCAATTTTTACATTGTACTTACACTATATATATTTGCTATACGCATCGTGCGTCGAGCATGTACCTACCTTGCGTTTGTAATTATCACTTTGAACGGTGAGAAATAATGGTTCTGAAATCGATATCCGTTTAGTGTCTCCTTCTTTAGCAGTTTTAGCACCAACTTCTGAATTGAGTCTATGGCAAGCATTGAGATTTCCTCTTTGGATGAGCATGCTAGATGGCAGAAATAATCTGCAACAACCTGTAACCGTTCATCCCCATATCAAAGTAGGTTTTTGTCAGATACGAGTTTTATACTTGCAACTTGTCTATAATGTTCATCTACATTCTACTATTATCATCTCATCACAAGCATCGGCGACAAAACAGTATACGTGTACCTGCCATATTTGAGACCATTGCAAAGCTGGCCGATACATGTTTAAATCTGCAACTTCATTAATCCTCTCATACATGAGATGTTTCGGAGTGTCAGCGTTCATCATGTCATGGAGTGACACCTGCGAGTTTAGCATTTAGTTTATGAGATTATGTAATGATAAGTGTGTTGTTTTTTATGACTCCATGTATTTTTCAAATATTCTCCAATCTCTAAACTTTAGCTGTTAAACATACACCACAAGCGTTTAATAGTACTCAAAAAGTCTAGTTTACCTGACACAAACCCTGAAAGAAGTCCGTCATTGCATCCCCTGTCAACATCTCCGAACGCTTGAACACTTTTTCCACAGAGGTTGCAATCGACTCCTTGGCGCTGGCTGCATAGGATTATTATTTTTTAATTAGTGTAATCAACATTTAGGTATTTGCAAACACGACCAAGCTGTGTAACATCAAATACTGGGTACAGTTTCTATCTGAGTTTGTGTCAAAGTGTAACATTGTGGGAAAAGTGTAATCCCAGCATTGTATCATTGTTACACAATCAGAGACAGAGTGAAGCTAGAAATCATTTTCTGTATCTTACGATGAAGTGTGGTGGCAGAAGGATCCCATAATTTCTTCTCTAAAGATTCTTTCAATGAGCCTGCCCATGCAGCCCAGCCAGAGCTACCAAGACTTGTTGGTGTAGGAGGCACAGGGCTACTTGATCGGCTCGAGTTTCTCGACTCGGCCAACAGTGGGGTCGACAGCAATTGAGACATGAATTTCAAAATATGTAACCACGACCCTCCCAAATAATTCCCTGTATATTTAATTAATCATATATTTAGGAAAAAGCAAGAAGCGTGATGAACATGGCGTGAGCATTTTTACATTACTTATTGAGAGAAGAAAGTTCTCGACAGAAATTGGGTAATTTTACTATAGTGGAAGACTTATATTCAACATATTTTTCTACCTTCAGCAATGCCGACGTCAAGAAGTGTGAGAACAATGTCGACGCTCCGACACTTCATTTCAGTGGTGGTTGTTACCACTGTCTTTGTTACTCCATTTTCAGTCATTGTCAATGTGGACGTTTTGGTTGTAACAATTTTTGAGTTTACATGTTTTCCTCGAATTTCATCAAGTGCTGTGAAGCTTAATTTCGCCAATGCTTGCACGTAAGCCTCCCTTTCATTCTGGTATATGTATGTCCCACAACACCCGAGGCAAAAAGAGAATTTGAGTTAAATCTTATTTTGCTTGAATTTTCTGTGTATTATGCATACTTTTTGTAATTCCGGAAATCGAAAATGTGATGGCTTCGACTTACATCTAAACCTAAAATGCAAAGACTATGGATTCCACTATGAATACCATCAAGGCACATGTCCGATAGTTGGGTGTCATTCGTATTTTGCAGAGCACTGATTAGCGCAATTAAAAAAGATGTACCGCATATCTGCAACGTAACAATAAATCAGACAGTGATGAAATTCCCACAAACGCTTGAAATTCCTCTAGGATAAAGCAAGAATGTGCTAAGCTAAGCCCTATTCATTCTTCGCATTAACCAAAATTAGCGATGGCTAGATGTAACACTATACACAATCGTTGAAATTGTAGCAATTTTTGTAGTACAATTCTACGATGCCAATTTTTGGCTAAATAACAGGACAAAAATGAACTGGTACCTTGATCATACGCTTAACGTGCTTCAACTGCTTTCCTAACGAAAAGTGTGACCGAAGGAGACTTGTCAATTCCAGAATGTATTGAGTAACCTCTAATAAGTCCTTCTCCGTCTTGCCAACAATTTTAGCCCATTTTACTTTCTCTGTAGAGCAGGAACGGTCGCCATCTCGGTTGTATGCCACTACAATTGTGACAAACAGACATTACATAAGTTAACTACTCGATGATTCCAACCGATTTGCGTAGCATACATATTGAAGCAGTCTTATTTTATGATCAACCCAAATAACCTAGTCGTTTATAGTTAGTTAAAAACAGTTCAGGCAATCAGTAGTTATTCAGCACAAGTTCAAAATTCATGACCAATCATTACACTACACGAGAATAAAATGACTGAAGCAATCTTAATGTTAACTTCTACGTACCAACACTCGTACATGAAATTACTTTATTTTGTAATACTATCGACATAATGCAAGATTATCAATAAAAAATTGTTATTATTACCCTCAATTTCGTCATAAATTGAAGATAGGAAAGTCTCAACCAAAGGTTCACAGCCGTTAATGGCGCGATTCAGTTTTATAAACTGACTCCTGCTCATTTTGCTCTTGCCCTGTAACGTCCAAGTAGCCAAACATAAAACAAATCAACTTGATGATTAGGTGGTGATGCATGAGACCACTGATTGGCAGCTTTGAGAAACACAGGTAAATCATCATCAACACAATCCATAATTAATAACGTGTCGCAATTTTTCTGCTAAGCGAATACAACAATAAAAATTTAATTTATGAAAACCTCTATTATACACACAATGAGAGGCTAACCCCTCATTATCCCGGCTTAATAAATGAGCATATTAGTGCAAACTTTGTAACGTGCTGTAAGTCACACGTAATATACTCTGCAGTCTATGCCGTCTGCCACAATATCTATCTGATATTTCCGCGAGAAATCTCTATTTTTAGGTGATTTTTAAATGCATATTCTAAGTCACGGTTGTTAATTTAAGGCGTTAGCATATGCGCATGTACGAATCATGCATCCATTTGCGCGAAAGACGCAATGTCATGAGAAAAAATCATCAGAAAATGGTAAGTTGTTAGCTACATATTATCACTCACAATCAGTGAAAAGTGGACAAGAGATGAACGGTATATGAGTGAGAACTTGATTTTTAGTAAACGGTACGTGATACTGTAATCACTGCTTACTGTACCAGATCATAACAATGTAGGAGGTAATAGTGCAACTAAACCAAGTTGACAAATATTTCATTGAGAAGGCAGGAACAGTAGCAAATTAATATTTCCACTACAAAAGATAGGAAATATGATTGAATTTAATATGTAAAACTCAAGTTAGAGTCGGGTATAATGTCGGCAGTAGCCGTCGATGTGGATAAGAATGTAAGACCACCTCCATTAATGTGATCAAGCATTTTCAATTTTGAAATCGCTTTAACAAAACTTTAAAAAAACCTAATCTTAAGTAGGAAAACGTTGCCGAAACAGTTAGAGGCAACTGACAGGTTTCACCTGCCTCAGTTCACTTTGTGTAGCCAAAATTCAGGGCAGGGGTCTAAACGAAGCTGAACCAATTTAGTGTAATAACGTGTCTTCCTCATCGTTGGTCCTAATTTCCATTGATATAATTAATTGACACGTACAGAACTAAATTGTCTTCAGGGCGCACACGTTAATATCCCCATGTGACACGATTCAAACCATGTAAATCTTTCTGCACTCGTGATTCGCCCGACCATAATTGAGTCGTCTATTTCAACTTCCTGCATCAAGTCATGGCTTCCCAGATACGCTTCCGCATTACTGCCCCTCCTACTTACTTCGGCCTATTGACATTTTTTAAACGGACACTGAATTCATTTGACATTCCCTAGACCTCAAACGTTGTCGCCGCATACCAAGAAATCTCTGACAACAAAAGCATTTGAAACAACTACTTCCCCAACACGGAGCTAGCTAGGCAAGCACCAAAGCGTCATAGTCGGTCACAATTACATCTTTCACTGCAGTAGATGCATCTGTGCAGAACCAATTCTGATCTCAAATGCTGATACGATCCCCAGTCTGGCACGCGAGATGCGTATCGAAGGTGAAAGAAGATAAACTTTTAATACATACAACCTACACATTCTCGTGCGTTGTTTCATTATCTAATAACATCACATAAATTACAATGTACTATCTTTAGTATGAAATTACTAGAAAATGAGTTTAGGTACATACGTAGCTGTTCCACTGCTTTTCAATATATGTATGACATCATAAAAATATTTTTCAGAGTTGTGCGTTTCATGATGCTTATACAATTAAACCATATATGAAAAAACAACAAGAATGCGCCGAAATTGTATTTTTTAAAAACCATGCTTAGCAGCACGCACTGTCCACAAGCACACAGATGACAGAACAAGAACACCTGTCCCACAATTATGTCAACTAATGTGTTGTCAAATATTTTTCACCGTCTTGAACATTTCAACGTGAAACATACTGTAACATCTTAATGTCTACATGTACTTGGCTTAGTTTTGTATAAATCATTTAAAATTAATATCCACATATATTGGAAACCTTTGGAAAAAACTTATTCGTTCCATCATTGTTAGCCTCCAATGATTACATACGCAGTTTGTCAGTCCAATTGAACATACGAGCACATCTTGTTAACAAAGCCGAAATTCCAAGCAGCGATTATTCTAATTTGGAAGACTGTAAAATATATCTATCTGTGGTAGTCACCAACAAAAGACATGCAACAATGATAATCTTTTGGTAATTAAATGATCTAGATACATACACATAGATTACAACACCCATATTTCAAGCAACAATGCTATGTACTGTTCCACATAAATGAGCAAACATAAAGTTGTATTGTTTTACACCTGTCGATTATATTTCAACTATTGGCAGTCCAGATTTTAAGTAATTGTACTAGTACTCTGTCTGGCAAAGATTCAGCCAGTTTGTCAAAAAGACCATAACAGCATGCGTACTAGTAGTTTAATTGAGAAATACTAACATTCATTCGATTTGCAAAGGTTTTGACATGAGGCACAATTAGATTCCTCTTGTAATCAAGAATGTATCTAACCTGGAGGTCAAACATGTTCATTATATTAAAACTCAGAAATTGTGCGATAATTTACTTCATTGGTGTACTTTTGCAAAAGAAATCTACTAATTCCTATATAAACAACAAAACTGCGCATGTCCACCTTTACCTAACTACCATAGGTGGGCACTACCTACGCTAACCTGTCCTTTGTTCAACACTTCTTGAGAATTCAATATGGGGCACCAAGAGGCACGAGTCATGGCATCCCTGGCCTAAGCCTAGGAATACATTACAGAGTGAAAACGGACTCGTTCAAAGCAATACCATTTTCAGACTTACATCACCCTGATTTTTATAGCCTGAGAACACATTTTTACTTTCATTTACATTGACAAGCACATAACATCGTGCAATGAGGTCCACATGCACTCTCGTCACGCAAAATAAAAACTTACACCAGGGATAGATACACGGGCTTGTACCACTGGCACCAATGCATATTTCTGTCTTTGTTCTAAATGTTCCCACAACGCTTCCTAATGCTTTTGTTACATTAAAATTGTCGCCATTTAAAAGTCTTCTGCGTTACACTTGTCTGTTGCGTTTGACATTACGGAAAGGGAGTTTGTTGTACTCTTGTTTGTGCGTACAAATGAACTAGTGATCAACTCTAGTTTCAAATGATGACAAGAACTCTACACACATACGGTAGATGAATTATAAAATGAACAACGGTATGCACATTTATTATATGTGAGCTTGCGCATTCATGCATGCCCAGCTGCGGCATGAAACTCATGTGGTATATGAAAATTATGTTGTTACGTTGATACCATAAGAAAAAATGTTGTTGTAACTTCATGTCATATTCAGGTGCCCTGCCCCTTGACTTAACTGCCAGTATATATAGTTTGCATCTACAACAACTTTCGATGTCAGTTTCAGTCTTTGTGTTAACAGAAAACGTCATTGAAGACAGATCTTTATGCTCGTCGTGCTGTGCTCGCCTAAAACCGATTTTACTTATCAGTGTCAAAAATGAAGACCACCACGGTGATCTGCGTTGTTTTCGGGGTTTGGATTTGTGGAGCTTATTGCAGTGCAGCAGTACAAATGGCAGAAGGTAAGAAACGAAAAGTGTGACGTTACGTGCGTGGAGTGGAGTAGTGCTGTGAGTGCGTATATTAATCGGGATACACATTCTTTCTTCTATTGTTGCATAGATAACTCAGTGGAACCTGCTCTTGCTTCTGTGTCATCAGGTAATGTAAAACAAGTGATGATAATCGATTTATTCCTTAGCACTTGATATGTTCACTTTTAAAACCGGGTCGAGTTTGACAGGTATTCGGCATTTCGGCACTTTCATAAAGATAATCATATGTATCAAAAACTTTCTTTGATATCAGTCTTTAGTTCGCTAACAGACACCTACGATAGTTCATTTCAAATACATAGGAAACACGTAGAATTGTAACCGGAAATGAGAGTTATATGCAACAAAATACGTGAAAGGTGAATGCAGTTATGCAGGCGGACTCGAGAGTCATGAAACGACTGCGTTAGTAGGAAATCTAAACAAAGCCTATGTTGTCGGCATCACGTTGAAAAAATATTCTCGATTATTGAGAAAAAAGTGAGAGTTAGGGAATCATTGTTGACTTGAACGGAAAAAAGGATAAAAACTCGACATAACTTCCGGTGATGACGGATGAGCAAGCTTTAATTAAGGCTTCATAAAACAATGAAGGGAAACATCTAAACACTGTAAAGACCGTTGTCTTCAATATAGTCATTCGGCCGCAGGGATAGGAATACCACCAACCAAATGGTTTATTATTATTAAAGTACAGTAGGAAGAATTAAAATTTCACAAAGATTATGGTGCGTGTATTCGAAATCACTGATAAACGATGAAGGTGCTTAAAGTTTTCATTCAATTTAAAAGGTCATAGGACGAAGCGCTCTCCACTCGACCCGATTGTTGCCCCTCTTCTTATTGGGAAATCGTTCCTCTACGGAGCCCTCGTTGGACCAAAACTCTTCAAGCCGTACTACCCCCGGGCACCCTACTATCACCACTACCATTACCCTATCCATCACTACCCAAGGGTTGCTCATGGATATGGGTATGCTTATCCATACGGACATGGGTATGGTTATGGATATGGTCGGTAGAAATTCTATAGCTCCAATGTTGTCATTACTCAATTTACTCATTTCGAATGCAACAAGATAGGTGGAATTTACTATGCCTGTTGTTCACTCAAGAGCAAGTATGTACTATTAGTTGTCAAAAGCAATAATGTATTTGTTTGTTTGTACAAATAAGTAACTAATAATGTCCAGTAGCCTGTTTAACTAATTAATTTGTGTATAGTTTCGCGTAAACAAACAAGTTTCGGCTAAGAAGATAGCTAGAAAAAACGGACCATATTATTGTCATCATCACAATCGCAAACTGATTAATATCCTTTTATGCTAAATGTTAACAATCCAATCACTGTGCGATCAAGTGACTTCACACTCATTCTCATTGCGAAAGCAGGGACTGAAATGTTCTCACACTTCTACAGCTTGACAAACACTCGCTATGCTCTCCTAGCGTCGACTCGTAAGTGGGATGAAAAATCTAGGACTTTTAGACTATCAACCAGGTGCAGCAGCGTTTGCTAGTTTAGTAATAATTATGATGGCAATTATCTGGATTTGATTGACTTTCAGCGATGGTGTCACTAGCGTTGACAAGCCTTGCTGTGAGAACACTTCTTATTGTGCTTATACTAAACTTAATCGTACGGCATGCATACAGCAAGGTTTTATTACTTTTCCACGTTGAAAGTGTGCCACTATGTAGATGTAATAATTATGGTCAAACTGAATTCATAAAATGATTGTGCAATTATATCTGTTGGTATTTTTGCATACCAAATATGTCTCTTGATGTAAAATTTTATAATTGATCAAACGGGAAGAGAAAAAAACTTGTACTATAAGGACTTGTCAAAGAAGAAATAAATAAACTTATATATATATGTCTATATGTTAGTATACAATACGAATTATTGACATCTCATTCATCTTATGAATCCGTCCTTGAAAATTTCACTTCTTTCCAAAAAAAAATCGAAATTGCATTAAAACGAGATTTGTTCTTACCTGACAATTGGTGATCCGAATGTCGGCTATCAGGCTTAAAGAAGCGTAAATTAAGGAATACCAGCAGTCGGCAGTTTCTGTTCTGAAACTAGCAAAAAAATAAATAAATTCGCAGTATCTGCCAAAATGAGATAATCGTATAAACTCGTAATCGTATAAGTTACTTACCTGTTAACTGAAGATGAGTCTGTCATCCTTTGTGCTAATTTTTGAATTAACCAATCCGTTCGTAAGGCATCTTCATTAGTAGACATTTTTGAGAGAAATAAGTGAAGACAGGTTAAAAAATCGCTTCCCTCGAGTTCCAAGTTATGTACAATGTCATCTGTAAATTGAAAGCCATCCTCCATGCTAGAAAATCTTGCAGATTTTTCAGTTTCTAAATGACCAGTAACACAAAAGAGTCCAATTATAGATTGTTTCAGCAGGACTTTCGCATTATACTTCAGCGTGAGCTGAAAATTACCAAGCTCAACATTTGCAATAGCATACCCGAAGTGTTGTAGTTATCCGTTAATTTCGGACACGCTGCTGACATACTTTTCAAAAAGTTTGTGACAATTTCAATACTGATTTTTTCATTTCCTTCACGATCACAAATGATTTTACTTGTCGTTACTACAATCTTATGAAATGGTTTAAATTCATTGCACGGATCATGGTCGTACGTTAGATATAACTGAACAAAGCAGTTTAGGTTTTGAGATATATTCCTGAGGAAATGCAATGTGATTTTAACTTGTTCTGCCGAGTATAAGGTTGGAGACTCTAATACAGGAAATAGTAAAACACTCAACAGCTCCTGCAAACCATAATTAAAAACAAAATTAATCATACACTCTTTCGTTGAGGGTAATTTGAATACTCTGTGCTGCCAAGCTCACAAGAACTTTACCTGAATCTCAACAGCTAGACTTTCCTGAAATTTAAACAACAGGGTCATCAGAATGTCAATCTCCAGTTTAAAAACTTCAGTGTTTGACGATATTCCATTCTCAAGCAGTGTTGTACAAAGATGCTGCCTAATGGCATTTATGAAAATAGGGCTTCTTTGAAACACTTTTCCCGAATTCTCCAGAATTTCTTTCAGCAGATGAAATGCCAAGATTGTTTGCTGGTATTTTGCATCAGATACACTTCTGTATAAAAGTCATATACCAAAATAGTTACATATAAAAATAACTGTCACTCTCACTAGTAAAGGGTGCGAAAAATTCCTCGGAGCAGATGTATGTACTTGATGCGAGATTCTATATAGATATAGATTGCAACAACCCTGAAAAGTTTTGTGATTAAAAATCGTTGTAGTATTTGAAACTAGTAACTTAATTGAAAACCCAAATTGATATCACAGTATGTATCAGAAACTTTGGAACTGTAATGTTAGGAAAATATTGAGCTCTTGTTATTTGAAAACCACTACATATTTGAGTTCACTCGGAGGAATTCTTACACCCAAATTGAAGTTTAAAAATCATCAAGAAATATTACACAGAAACTTACTTGTCGTTGACTTTTTCGGTTTCCAATTTTTGCACCGATTTCAGAGCCATTTTAGACAAAGTCCAAAAACTCAGAAATGCGTCTTTCTGCAACAAACTGGCGAGGTTGTTCATAGACGAGTAACAGTGGTTGCTGGGTTTCTGAACCGAAGCAGCATCATGCGAGTCGTTCTCAATGACTACACTACTACTTAATGAATCCTGGTTTTCCAGATTTCCACGTTCATCCTCTCCCGAGCCTTTCTGAGATGGTGTTATTGTTTCTACGTGCTCAAATTTTTCACTGAGCCCTTCTGAATTCTGATTGATATCTCTAACGGTGTCGAGAACCAAGTTATTCTGAACATCCTGGGTTGGCAAGGTCGGTGTGGGATTAAATGCCGCCCGCTTGCTGCTTAGAGGGACTACAATATGAAATGAACTCTGTTTAAAGTTTAGCGTTCACACATAAACATTCAAGAAATACAGTTGCGATAGAAGGAGATCAAGATTTTGTGCGTCGGTTATATTACCAGAAAAGATAGAAGAGCGAGAGAAACATTCCCGAACCAATTCTATTACCTCAGCTTCCCACGCTAATGAAATACAAACGTGTATAAAACATTTCGTTAGTAATTTGTCCAATAAGATGTTAGTTGTGCAACGATAGAACATGCGCGGTTTCAAATTATGTGAGAAAAATATTAATCTTAAATCGCATTCAATAATGATGGCAATTCTCCACCGCATGCATAAGCTTGACAGCAGAAATAGTAGCTCTGAATATTGTAGCAAAGTTTCTCACCTTCGTACAAAGAAAAATCTAAATCTGTTGTCTCTCTGTGCTGGAACTGTTTGCTGGAGCCATCTTCCTCCTCTATGCATTCAATTCGTTGGAAAATGCTGTGTAGCATTTGAGTCAACATCGCTCTTGCGGTATGCCGGTTTACTGTGGACTTTGCGGTTAGATGGATCAAATTACAAGTTCTTAGAATTAACAGCAACGTGCTTTCATGAACGTGAACTTGATGGCTTGTCGTTATAGTCAGCAATGCCTGGGAAGTATTCATATAAACACATAACATTTACCCCAAGTCTTTGAATAATCCAAAGGCAAGTCATGAAAAGAACGGTTGACGTCGCGTTGGAGTTTTAGGATCGGGATAATCGCCCAACAACTCTCCGTAGGCCACAATTTTCTACACAAAATAGCCAGACCAAGATTCCAAGATGAATAGAAACCACCAGAACACAGATATTTTAAATCTTCTATATATGATTTGCACCAAACGTGAAATTAATTACCTGTATGCCATCCAACGCCGTAATTGTGATCTTTGCAACATCGCCTTTACATGCAAGTTCAAAGGGAATGAAGAATTTCTCCGAATCCACCGATACCTGTGGCCTTACTTCCTCTCCAACCAGCAAGTCCAAGTTGGCCGAAGATCCATTTATATCCTCCTCTGTGGATTGCTCGTATTCCACAGACTTTTGCCTCAATGCCTTGTGCTCATGCTTCCCTGAACTTTCCACCGACCTTATGTCTTCTGCATTTACACGATAATTATTTTACCTGTTTACAATGTGTCACCATCAAATTTAATATCTTCATAAATATATAATACACGCTCTCTTACGTAACAAAGAACTGCATGCTCGTTCCACTTGACTGTAGTAAGATTTCTTGGTTTGCTGGACATCTTTAAGGAGCTTGTCAAGCGAGCGGGTAATGAACATGGTCACAACAACTTCCTTCAACAATTATATACTTGTTGTAACTCTCAAGGAAGAGCCCTTCACCGCACAAAACTCTCTGTTAACTCTCACATTGACTTTCGGTCTTGAAGTATGCTTGTCGCCTTTCAGCATCACTTTCGAGTTTTGCTGACGACTGTAGTAAATGAAAAACTAATTGCGAACGTTATTAAATATAAGTGCGCGTGCAAACAGGTGGTTGAGATAATACGAACATAATGTATTGCTCCCTAACAGCTGTGTGGGATGTTTTTAACCGAATCCGAAGCATGCATACATCCGTGTGTTCATAATGATGCGTACCAAGAAATCAGTAGTCAGTAGTATGCGTGTATTTATGTGATGTGTAAACCTAGAGAAAATCATCATGAAATGAGATGATGTCTGTGTGATGTGAGTGTTGATATTTGTGATATTTGCCTTGCACATCGTGTGAGCAAAGATGCCCATTTGTTGAACGTAACATAGATGCAGGCAAAGGTTCAGAGGAGATTCAGATTGTTGATGTAGAGTGAGCGCGGCGGATGATGCTGTGCTGAGCTGTCACGGTCCCGTTAGATCACTCCATTCTCAAGTTCTACTACTTCTACTCCCCGCAATCAGTGTGTGGCAAAGTGTTTGCCATTGCCACAGTTTGACAGAGCTTTGAATGCTTTGATGATATCTACTATATTGTTACGTAATGTATTTACGTATTTTCGTCATAAAGTCTCATTCTGCAAAAAGTATGAATACATTCTATCAAAAACGCCATATTATTGAAAACGACTGCGGTTGACAAAATACATCCAATCGGATGCAATGCAACCTAAAAACATGAAGAAAGGCTGTCACGCAGTCTGTCGGGTATGAGGGTAGACACAATAATTTTTCCATACATCAAGTATAATGAACACTATTGAACACTAACGTGTACTCAATTCATATGGAAAATGATAACCAGGAGAAACTGGCACGAGTATAATTTTGTACGTAGTGGTACT
>JAHZMW010004585.1:0-16067 GCA_027743745.1 Alloscopus bannaensis
GGGCTACCAGGAACAACTCGCAAATTATAATAAACCGTGAAAAATAAAAAATGGCAAGCTCGAAAAGTTGCCTAAATTAGGAGAGTTCACCCTTAGTATGGAGGAGTCTGCATACCCATGAGTCCATGAGCGTGGATTAAATTAGCATGTCAAATCAGCATGTAGAACGTTATCAGCAGCTTTGACATGGAAGGAGAAAAAGAGGTTAAACAAACGGGTTATCGCCCCGGCCCCGATTTTCGCTTGGTCGAGTAGTTTTTAACTGGATTTGTAGAAGCAAGAGGGTTTTCTTGACCGTTGATTTTTAAATCTTGACACGCTCCTTCGAGATGAAGTTTTTAAGAGTATGCCTCTTATTTGTCATTGTGGCTTCTCTAATAGCAAACTCGTCGGGGGGTACACCATTACAACTGATACGCGATGGACAGTCGCTCACCACCCCCGAAAATGGCTTTCACAAAGTTATTAAAGTTCCAAGCCCGCGATACAGACTTCCCAACGATGTTCTACCGTACCACTACGATCTTACGCTGCGACCTATTCTAACTAGCAATCCAAGCGATGGCCTCCAATGGACATCACCATCTGAAGTCAGGATTTACGTAACATGCGTTCAACCAACACGAAATATTTCCTTACATTCCACTGTTCGAGAAATAAATGAAGCTTCTGTTACCGTAAGAAAATCGCATATTCTATATATTCTACACAATATTATTTTTTCTCAGACTAACAGGAAAAATGATATTTAGGTAACCAATATTGAGACCGGATTAACAGTTCCTGTAGAAGCTCATACATATATACCCGAAAAGGATTTTTATGTGATTACTCTCAGCAGCACTTTACAGATCGGGCAGCGGTACACAATTTACATCGACTATGTTGCCGACGTGTTTACGGATAGATTGGATGGCCTTTACAGAAGTCATTATGATGACCCACTCACGGGAGAAACGAAGTTAGCGCATTGTTTATTTATCACGATGAAGTACTGAAGGGATCTTATATACTTAGTAGTTGTATTTATAATTTCACGGGTTATCACGAATTTGAGTGTTACCCCGATGAACCTAATGTGTTTCTAACAAACCTATAACAAACGGTACTCGATATGAACGAATTTTAATTTGTAGTATTGAAATACTGTATAACTTCACACAAATGTTGGAGATTATTTCAATTCTCAAAATATCTACTAACCATGAGACGCAGGTTAAATGTGTTGATTATTGAGGAGTGTTTCTGTTGAATTCTCGACAACCCTTGCGTAATTTTATACAGCGTTAACGATGGGTTTATTCAAATGTGATGCTTTTTACTGTATTGTATTTTATAGATATGTGGCAACAACCCAATTACAAGCGTTTGGAGCTCGTGCCGTATTTCCTAGCTTTGACGAGTAAATTTTTGTACTTCTTACCCTGTCTTTTAGTATAAAACTTGAATTAATTATTGTACTAATTATTGTATTGTCCGATTAATTCAAGTGCAAATTTTTTGTTTCAGGCCGGCCCTGAAGGTGAGACTAGTTTAATTACTTTGCTTTTTAGTTTGCTTGTTTAGTTTGTTTAGTTCTGCTAGTTTAATTACGCCATAAGACGCAAAACCGATTTAAACTTGTTGATTTAATAACGAATGAAATTTGATTTAATTAGGCAACATTTAACACAACAATAGGCAGAGAAAGCAACTACTCGGTGGTGTCCAATACTCCTATTATCAGCACTACTCCAATGTAAGCTAGTGGATAATTGAACGCATAATGTGCGGATTGAGCATCACAGTATGTATCACTCATGCTTCCGTATTGCAGTGAAGGATTGAACAATTGGTTCTGGGAAACATTCAAACAAACTGTCCCAATGCCAACGTATCTGATAGCTCTGCTCATCTCTGATTATACGTACGCGGAAGCAAGCCCGGATTTATATCCAAAACCAACACGAGTAAATTGCGCGATATACCATTCTACATACTACTCCATAAAAGTCGTTTAATTTAACGCATGTACCTACTCTTGTAATTAATAGACTTATGCTCCAAAGTACCTAATTGATAAGGGAGATGGGGACTTTGCTGCAATGGTATACATAATACTCAAATTGCACAATATCTAATGTATAAGTACGTATAGCCCCAAAAGCCACACTAACCTAGTATTTTGACAATTACAGACCGCAGCAAAGATTTTGGCGTTTTTTGAAGATTTCTTTGATTATGAATATTCTTTGGACAAAATGGACTCTGCTGCACTGTGGGATTTTGCAGCTGGAGCGTAAGAAAATTTGAGACCGCATAAATGCTATAACAATGCAAAATAACGTTATCATTGGCTCTTTCAGAATGGAAAACTGGGGTCTGAATCTTTACCGAGAGGTCTTATTGCTATACGCTCCAGACAGAAATCACGAACGCGAAAGGCGACAAGTCTCACAAACCCTAAGTCACGAACTTGCTCACCAATGGTACACAACAAGCGGAAACAATTCAGAACAACTTGACATTCGCTTATAAACACTAACGCTATATGAGTATTTTTTATATTGATTTTCAGGTTTGGGAACTTGTTGACATGCGCATGGTACGACTTTTAAAAGTTTCTGAATCCTGAATCTGAATCAAAGTCCTTTGAATCTGTCATTGTCAAGTAGTATGACTTTATAAAAATCTGTGCATTAGGTGGACAGGGGCGTGGTTAAATGAAGGATTTGCAACGTACGTTCAATACCTCGGGCTCAACCATACCGATCCCGAGTTCCAAAGTTTGAAAACAATTCAAAATGACGCTATGCAAAATGCGATGAGATCTGACGTGCTGGAGAATAGTCACCCCACCCTACTTCCCGATAAAGGAAATCCTTACGAAACCATGATGTATAGTGGTAATCTTGTGTACTCGAAAGGTGGAGCCCTTATTCGAATGATGGAAGGATTTTTAACACTTCAAACGCTTCAAGCGGGTCTTCGAATGTACTTGAAACGCTAGTGAGTACTTAAAAAGCTTAACCAATGCAATGTACCCTACCCAATACCATCCGTTTACAGTAGCTTTCTTTAGGTTAGAAAAATTAAGATGTATAATGCTTAATTGCGAAAACAGTGCTTTCGGAGCAGTTGTACAAGATGACTTGTTTGAAACTCTTAACGATCAAGCCGTAAGTCATATCCCTTACTAAAAGTCAGGCATCATGCCACGGAGGATATTGTCACTATTACTCAGGTAGCTGTTATAATAATAAAAAGGGACGATCAGAAAAATGCAAGTGTCTCAGTATGCTTCAACAACACATCAATAAATAGGAGGAAGACGTAGGTCTGTACAAAGGCGGTAGCAACATCAGCCAAGAAGAATCACTGTGGTACGTACCAATGACTGTTGCCACACAGTCCAATCCCCTTCCTGGAAATGGATTGCCACAACATTGGCTCACGACTAGAGAAATGACCATTGCACATAATGCATCTGAATGGATTGTTATTAATTCTGGAGCTACAGGTGTGGTATACTAACTTGTGCCGTTGTACATCACACAAAGTTTCAATGCGTGTCATTGTTGCAATTTCTCCTCCTTTGCAGGTTACTACAGAGTGGAGTACGATGCAGTGTTGACCCAACGGCTACATGAACAAATTCTAGCAGACTACACTGTTTTAAACTACGGGACTCGAAGTCAGCTACTGGATGATTACTTCACCAGAGCGTTCACAGGTGAATTTAAAATGAATGATTATTAATCGCCACATTCGTGTGTTTGAGTTCATTCTCTTATTATGTTAATGCATACATTGTTGGTAACGTCTTTATGTATTTTAGGTAACCAGCAAGTTGGTTCTGCGTTGGCTTTCACAAGACACTTTGCTGACGAGCTCGAGTACGTCGTTTGGGCTCCATTCTTTTACCACATGGCTAAGCCATACAGACTCTTCTCTGGCACCGACACTTTCGACGCAATGAAGGTACTAATGAGCGAGAATTGCACGCACGTGTGAATGAATGGTGACAGTTAGCACGTAGTTCTCTGACAGTTAAGTAAAACATTGTCATTTCCTAAATCTAGGGTTACATCTTACCCAAAATCGACACCGTACAAGCACAACTCGCTGCGAATTACAATATATCTGTTGGGATTGAGAATCTGCTGTACGCACAGCTTGAGGACTGGGCATGTGGAATGGAAGCGAATCGTTGTGTGACGAAAAGCTTGGAATTATTTGAGTCCTGGAAGAGTAATCCCGATACAAATCCGTACGCAGCTCAATGTTTCAATTACTAATAAGATTAGAGATTGATTTATGCATTCTCCATGATATGATGAGTGTATCAGTACGTTTTATGCGTCGTTTCATGTGGACTTTTGCAGGATCGATCCCATTTTCAGGCCCGTCGTCTACTGTACAGCTATTGCACATAATGACGGAAATTTCAACTTTGGTCTTCAGAAATTCAATGAATTTACTGGCACGGATAAGACTCAAATGCTCACTGCACTGGGATGCAGTAGAAATGCTACATCGATTGGCTTGTAAATACGTTTGTCAATATCATAGATCAGTTTCACATTGTTATTCTGAGAGTACAGTACAGTGTGTGTCGTTAAATCGCAGACTACTTGGCGCAGCAGACGGCTCAACTTCGCAAATCTCGAAGGAGTTTGCTGTTACAGCACTCCAGAGTGTAGCAGCTAACCACTTGTACCGAAGTGCCCTCGAGTCGTTTGTTGAGAATACCATTCTTCAGATTGTGGAGTATTACGGAGATGCAACGATCATTGCAAACACTTTTAGAACATTGAGCTCCCATTATTCCACTGTTGAAGCACTGCAGTTTGTAAGAAGCTAAATATATTTCTAAATATATTTGTGTAACTCGTTTGCATTCGGTTATGCACTCATTTTTTAACGATTTATTTTCTCTGGCCCGGTGTAGATTAATACGCTAGCAGTTCGCCACTCAGATTTGTTGGGTGCCGAAGGGATAAAGGAAATCGTTGATGCTGCCATTACTTCCATCGAGGGCAATATTCTTTGGATGGCTAGGTTTGGTACTCAATTTCACAGGTGGTTCACTGACAACCATTCCCATCATTAAAACATGTTTTAATCACCAAATATTATGACATCATTGAATGCACGATGTATGGTAATATGTAAAGTGTGACAAAAAATAAAAATTTCGAATTTGCATATTTTATCCCCGGTATACATATTACTTTTAATTTGTATTCTTTTTACAATATAACGGTAATTTGCTGTAGGTGGGTGGATTTGTGAGATTCTCATCAGACGCAATTTTTTGTGGTTGAATTTTGCAGTAGTCGATATATTAATTATTACAAGAAGAAAAAGGACAGACTCAAAGGCCGAGTTTTTGCCATCGCATCAATGCGGTCTTTCAATAACGGCCAAAGGCCAAATTCATTCCATTCACAGTGAGCCCGTCGATCCTATGCCTGACTTCTTGAAACCACAATAAATCGATGAGGACGTGTTTAACTGTACATTTCACGTTATACCAGCTATGATTAGTGCGAAGCATATCAGTCTATTTAGACATTTGTCATAAAATTAAAAATATACATATTTAAGATTCCAATTACAATGAATTTTACAACGCACGGGAATTTCATGCCATAAATTCCAACACCTCCTATTTTATGTATATGGTCTAGTAAAAGCAAATTTACGACTCTTGTTAGAAAGATATGAAGTCAACGTCCTCCTGAGTCCCGACCACCCATACATATATACATACTTTTCAATCGACATTTGAACTTTAAATGCTGAACATAACCAACGTTTTATGGTCACAGTAAATTTAGTGTGACAGTTGTGGACCTGCAGAGCTAAAAAATATTGAACTTTTCTCTATGAAATATTGCAAGAACTTAAGAAGTGTAAGAGTAGATCTTCTTCAGTTGTGAATTGTTAGGAATAAGTAAAGTTTGACGTATATTTTGATAAAAATTGGTCGACGACTAATGTTTGTGTTTTTGTCATTTTTAATATTTAGAATAACAAAACTTTGAATTCATGTAAAAATCTGCACCACATATTATGGTTTTCCAATGATATACATATTTTCTAATATGACCGTACACAATTAGCACTGGCAACGCAATATAAAATATAATATACACTTTGCTTCCAAGTTAGGATTAAAGTTTTTACTGCGTAAACTAAAAGTTGGGGTAATACGATGTTGGTTGGTTTAAGCCGAACTTTTCTGCGTGTATATGCTATTGAATCTGTTGAAAGCGTGCATACCGAACACAGGTTTTTGTTCTTTTTAGTATGGTGCTCATGTACATGTCCATAGCTAGGGATATTCCAACAGGGCAGTACGGCTTGCAGCTGCTGGTGGTCCTTTACTTTTATTTATGATCTACCATAAATGAAATGATGCAAGCAACACAACAAAGACGGCATTGAATCACTTTCCACATCATCGTTTTTGGCTTGACTGGACAGAGAGTCCAGGCAGAATTTATGACGGACAATAAAAGTGAAAACTTGACGACTTGTGGCTACCGCAGGAGCTCGGGTCCGTTGAAATTGTAATCATTTTAGCAACAGGGAGTAATTATTGCTTTACAAACACTTATTTCTTATGCTTATTCAATTCTTTGTACGTGGAAAAAACTGACATTAGAAGCACTCTTCGTAGGTACCCGTACGTCAAATAAGCACTCACAATGTTGTGAAACGCTCGTCACAAAGAATTAAAAACTGAAAGCTTTCTTTGGTGTGAACATTTCAACCAATTCAATCTCCATCTAAAGTTTTCTTTGGTAAAAACGGCAGGAGAAAATACAAAACAAAAAGTAAAACCTCCTAGCATTGTAAAAGTTTGTACAGATAATGCTAATTAGGATTGTTGGACAGTACTACTATGCCTGAATGATATAGTCTAAATCAATTAATGCAGGTTGGAAATATAGTGACACAGCACTTGTCAAAGTACACAAAAGCCCCTTTGTTGCATTTATTTTCTGTGTACCTCCGTAATCGACAATATGATACAGACAATCATGTTCACTGATTCGTAGAGACATTTTTCTTGCACAACCCGAAAGACTGATCTGTAGTTGTATTCGTATAAATTTTTTACTATATGGACCGTAATCATGTATCCAAATTAGCTACATAAAAATGATCGTTTTTTCTGCACCATCACTGTAGTCGTTGCAAACATGTCAAAGTACACATGTGTATGAATGTTCAATGTCTTAAATCATCATTACTAATTGTAAGTGTCACCAACAAGTATCAGACATTCCTATCATTTCAAGGGCTCTACGAATTTTAAAATTTGTTCTTTATATTACGAAAGGTAGTGCATCGTTGAAGAACATGTGACCACAAAAGATCATCGCACTACCGCTGCAGTAAGCGTTTTCACTCATTAACATTCGATGCTAAAATATTCTTCACTTGGACTTTAGTTAAAAGTGAATGTTTCGTGAAGTACGGGCTAATGTTTAAGCACTGTATTACAAGTGTGCTTCGCTGGACGATTCGGTAAGCTGCCTCATATACCACTTTTAGCTAATAGTATTATCTAAAATATATCTGTAACTTCTATTAATGAAAGAAATGAGTATTCCCAAAACTAAAAATAGCTACAAGACATTAAATAATTCACAAAGCCAAAATACTCTTTTGTGACAATGAGAAACCAGTCTGCCGTCACGCGTCATAATGGGTGATCATTGGATTCATAATTAATTGCTAAAATCATTCAGAATGACTTGGACATTTCATCTTTCTTTCAGAAATGGATTTACAGTGTTATTTTTAGAGCTTACTTTCTTCGACTTTGAATAGTAAAAAATGTATGTTTGCAGCATACAACAGATACACTGGATGATTCACAAATAAAGCACGCAACGTCCTGATTTTAGACACTTTGATCAGCGCGACATAAGTTCAGAGTTCAACGAAGCCTATAAAAACCCAACGCATCAACTCTCATGATTTACAACACTAGAAAAGCATAGCTTCTTTAACTGACACTAATTGTTTGGGCGTTACACTTTAGATTTTGTAGTGAAATTAGCAGAGTGAACAGCCACAACGAAGTTAGTTTTAAAGACAGGAATCCATTACAGTACCCTGCTTAGCTTTATTTTTAGCTATGAAGGAATATCTGCAAGGCTAAAATTAAATTGCGTGACCAAAGGCGGCCACCTGGGAACATCAATTGAAAAATCTATGTAGCAAAGTACAGTCAGAATTACATGATTTGTGTATGTATATACTCCTGTAAATCTGCAACGGATTATACACTTGCAACGAGACCTTGCAAGGGTATAACCTTTACGCGATGTTGACAAATTTTGCAGTTACATACATTGCTGTACATATTCGCGCAGCATCCTTTAGGATTCAGGACTAACCGACACACGAAACATCGTCCTTCCATTAACATTAAGTTTACTTTGACTGGTTTGCTTGCGTTTTAGGAAACAAAGCCATTGTTAGTATTCTGATGTCTAAATGACAGCTGCCTCGTTATTTGTTCTGTATTTGATCACTCCTTGTAGTGGCTCTTCCTGTAGACTTCAAGTTTTGAGAAATTACAACAAACAAAGGAAAGTGAGCTATATAAGCCCGTTGTTTGAGTTGCAATTAAAACAGCTCACGCCGATGTCAACTTGTCCTTTGGATACCTATATCCCTACTCTTACATATAACATTGTCATGCTTTCTTGATATAGGTATTTAGACAAATTTTCTGGTTTATAAAACGGAAGAGAATTAAAACAACGCTTTAGTTGCAGGCTAGTTTAGCACCAACTCGCGTGCCTTCCCTTCCCACCTGTGCGTTTTCCCTTCTTTATTTACCAACTACATCTCTGTCTCGCATGATTATCTTGACACTGTGCAGATAATTGATAATTAAAACCGGTTACTACAGGAAGAAGTATACGGGGTGGGCATGTTTATTGGAAACAATGAGAACGTAAGTGAGAATCTTAAGGAAGTTACATTTTTATAGCTTAAGTAACTTTTCGCTTTCATTTTATCTCACGCCTTAAGTTTAGTCAAGTTTAAGAGCGGATTAGTGACTAACTGCGTAAAATATTGAATGACAGTGTCATATGACTACCAGAGGAACATTTGACGGATTGATAAACTTCTAACTCTCACCCAGTGGAAGTATCGTTGCTCTCAACACGACGGTCAGTTCGTGGAAATACACCGGTGTTGAATAGTATTAAAGTCAAGCTTTTCACATGTAAGTTCCTGCTGTGTGCCAAGGAAGACTTTCATCACTCTAATGTATTGAGGATGCACACACTAGCATCAGTACAGTACAGGTGTCATATACTAGAATGTCTTACCAAGTTTTTGTCGCACACTTGCTCACCAAAACCCGTCTTCTTTTAATATATTGCATCAAACTTCACAGGTACGGCTTTGCTCCGAGAATATTTTAGCACCTTCAGAGAAAACATTTGTCTGCTCGTGATTTCTCTTTCAACATGGGAAGCGATGGATATCCTGCAGTCAGTTCTCAGCAGTAAGTCCCTCTTGGCTCACTTTTGCTAAGAAATATCTTTCCTCTATCATCGTCTATTGGCTGAATAAAAATCTTGGCATTTATGCTGTTGAAGTTCTGTTCCTCATTGCTAATCGGACAGTTGAGTGTGCGGAAATATATCCAATAAATCTCGTCACACAAAGACAAACCCGTTTCGCATACAGAAGATTGATTTCAAAACGGTTTCCTGCTCAAGTGAACTGTGCGACAATGGCCTTCGGAACATAGCGACAGCTCTGCATTACGTAAGTTTCAATTTTAAGATTCTCTTTTTTAGTCTGAAATAATTCGGATTTTCGGCCATCTGCATTTGGCATGCCGTTAGACAATTTGTAATGTGCACTCATTGCTTCTACGGTGAGTCGAAGATTTTTCAGCGACCACTTAGTCATATCACGTCTTGTGAGTAAATAATATGCAAATGATGATCTTCAGGAAATCTTTGGTTGTTCTTGTGCTAAACAGAGTACTACACACTGAACTAACTGAAATGAGCAGAAAGAAATATTTCACCTCATTGTGCAAACGTCATTCATAAGCTCGCAGAGTTACGAGGGGTGCGTTATAGTTCAATGGCTTCACGGACTCTTCCACCTAAACTAACATGAAAAATTTATAACCTTTCCGTTTTTTCTCTGATTATACAAAATGACCCAAGACTGCTTTCGGTCACTGATATTTTCACCACAACGTGTGATTTCTCAGATTCCATGTAAAGTCTAAAAAAGGTAGGCTTTGCACACGAAATTACCGTCGAGACGAAAAAATGAGCTGGTTAAATATGTGTAATGTGAGTTGGTGCTAACTGGTAGTACAAAATTATACCTACATTCTTCTGTCTACATGTCATTCATATGTAGTTTTTGGCATTTTGTGATCACGAATCTCTATTGGGCAACAATTAGAAGATCAGGTCGAAGTAAATGAAAATGTATATTATTATGTGGAATCTTAAAATAGTGAAATGTGACTAATTACTTTAAGATACCTATCCATCTGAATACTAAATTACACTTATAAAGCGTGATTTGTGAGTAGGTACGATAAACACAACGAAAACGACGCTTGGAACGGCATTTGCGTCAAAGTAAATGATTATCAAATTATCATTGTAGGCGGACAGTTGTGCACTTATTGCTGGTTTAACTTTACATTCTCGTTTTGACCTTTTTCATTCAAAGGCTGACTTGCAAACAATAGGTACACGATCCATGTATGAGATGGTTTAAGATTTATATTTTAAAGGAAAAAACCTACACAAGTCGTGGGGAGTGTTTATGTTTTTATGACCGTTTAATGCAATTCTGGTGCAGATTCTAGGTTAATATGAATAGTGATTTGCTCGAATTTTTCCGTCTTTCTTGTGTTTATCAAAGCATGAAATATGGGCCCATTTGATGCATATCTCAGTCAGAGAAGATGCGCATTTGATACATGCATTTGCAAACGCACTACACACATAGTCGTGCACCGCAACAGTCACTGTAACGCGAATTCTTTTCAAGGAAGCTCGCACGCTCATGATTAAGGTTTTAGCAGTTAGTTAAAAATCAGCCACCGTGCAATGCAGGCTTGCACAGCGATAAATCGTGTTGCTTGCTGAAAATTTTAGAAACCTCGTACACTTTGTGTTATATGCGAAAAGTCAAACATACAACTCAAATTGTGTCGTGACAAACTTGAGACCACATTTTGAAAGGGTACCCCTGTCTCATTGTTGAATTCGACTCAGCATGCTTTCAGAAGAAACTTGCACTCTAGCACAGACAATTAATGTTGCACTTCAATGAAATAAATAGTCATCTTTAAATGAAAATGCCCTACCAACTCTAACATATAATTGTCTCTGACTTATTGTTGTGAAATTCAATCTTTGCTTTGGGAGGAGTTGGAATAATAATTATTAAGCAGAAAGTTTAAGTGTTCAGTCATGTCACCCAACGCAATGTCAGCAACACGCAGCACACCATCAATTTTGTGATATACTGGAATTTTCTTTTGCCTTAGTGAAACTCTTAGAATGACTCGGAGAAAAAAATGAATAACTTTCGAATCCGCGATTGGAATCCTACATATTTCCCATTTCAATTTATTTGTTCAATTCCATTTCAGTTTATTCGTGGCAACTCTGAGCGAAGGTGTACAAGTGTGTCGTGGTGCAATCGTCAGATTCGTCGCAGCGTTTTAAATTTAACGTTTCGTGCTGCTGCGACACTGATGTCGGTGTCTGATGGTTTTGTCAAAATATAGACGAAGAATCCTTCAACTAAGTTGTAGTGAAGATCTCAGTAGGATGTGCCTCAAAATGTCAAAAATTCCAGCGTTACCCGCGGCTTACATTTGGATATACCTGGTAGTTCTCATGAGGGACGGTGAGTTGAAGAATAGTATTCCTAAGCTTACATTTACAATTAACTAGTGTGTTTAAAAATTAACTGTAGTTACTAAAAAGTGATTTTCATGTTTCACTAATACATAGTTTCGTTAGTCCGTATCTGTTTGCGTAGACAAGTATTTGATCACGCATTTCAACAAATTGAACTCGGTGTAGGATCATCGAATATATTGCCTCCACGCATCACAACAGTGTTATACTCTTTGTTGAGTCCAAAGCATTTGGATAGCTATATCATATTTATACATTGGCCAACACTTGAAATGTGCTGATGTACACAATTGTAAGTGATATCACTAGTAAGTGAACATATGTGGCTTTGTTTTAAGAGAGAAAAACCTACACACCTATTTCCATATTATGTATAATAATAGAGATTAAACAAAGAGTAAGAAATGCTTGACAGGAAAACCAGGTCATTTTTTTGGAGGCACATGGTCGTGAAATTCGTTTCAATAAAAACACATACATATACTATATAACCATTATTCACACATCGCACGATTTTTGTAGCACATTTACCTATTTTATCTATTTTAATCTATTCCAATTTTGTTATTATTTTTACTCTACATGTCAGTTTTATTATCAATGTTTGTTTGCTTTGTACAATTGTATAATTTTTTGTATATACCGTCATATTTTGAGAAAGTGTGTTGCAATTTTCCTGAATGTTTTGCAGCTACTACGGATAACTCACTGTCCAGTTTGAGAAGTCAAAAAAAGCCATCCAATCAACAGCCTTACACCTGGAAAGGATGGAACGACTGGGCTCCATCGCCATATGATAGTAGGCATTACCAAGACACAAAGAGGCAGAAACAGCATCCGTATATTCCGCTGTCGCTTTCAGAGCAGGCGAAACTTCAGCACAGCAAAGATTTACGTGAGCTTCCCTCTTCAAAGGTTTCTCAAGACTCGACAAATAAGACTGGAAATGCAAATAACCAAAAAGGTAATAATAATAGCAGCGACATTACCGCAGGCAGCAAAGACAAAAAAGAAAAGGATAAAAAAACTGAGGCTGAAATAGACATGTCTCAAGTCATGCACGAACTGTATCCGACAATTAAAATGGATTTTAATATTTTTGAAATTGAAGTCTTCGTAAAGCCAATTCTAAAAACGAAAAAAGGCACGATGAAATGAAAATTAAATCCAATGCATATCTATCTGCACGTGCTGCAAATAAAACTTCTCGGCATCGCGCGAGGTATTAAAGTTATTTCACCAGCAATGATTTCATACAAATCTGCCATCTACACATCATTACCTAATTAAGACGTGGAAAGTTTCACACACAAATTGATATTCTACTAAGGGTATTATCAAATTAACGACCAAGTGACACCAAACCAGAAATACAGGTTTAATTTTCCAAAGATTTATGAGGTATAAATTATACCGAATAATGCATTTGTGTATCCTACGAAAAAAAGCCCTATGGTCAAAGGGCTTCTTTGACTACTGTTCAATCTTCAAAACGGCAGCATTTTCTTTGTAAACCATAAAACCGAAACATACTGGTGTTGTTGACCACAATTCAAACGATACATACATACATACACACCCCGACACATAGTATAACGCATGCTACTTTTGAGGTGATAATTCAAATGCTACTGAAGTGAATTCAGCAAGAGGAAGTTGGTCATCTCGCTTCTCTTGTTGCTTCCTGGACTGTCACGTCCGGAGCGGAAGCGCATAATATATGTATTGAGTGTGTTGGATCGCATGCTAAAATCTCATTCCTCATGAAACTCATGTTTTACTTGCGTTTTTGTATAGGAAAAATAGCAACATTAGGGGAGTTGCAAGGTCTGAAGGAGACGGCTATCAATTTCGGCACAATGGTTTTGGACCATTTTGCCAGATCACTCAACACAAAATATTCCACAGAGGAAGACGTCCCTCTCATAAGACAGCCGAGGACTGCTTACTTAGAGAATCTAGGAAATCGTCAAGACGGTCCAAATGTGGGAAAACCAGAACCGGAAGCTCGGAGAGGAGTGATTGACTGGCTGGCACGTCTTATCGGCGTACAAGGAAAGACGTTGGGGGAATTTCTTAGGGAATACCAAGTTCACGTACTGTACGATCTGGCTTTTACCTTCTTCAAATGGATTTTCTTCTTGTACGCCGGCCTTCTCATCCCTTGAGTGCGCTGTCCAATGCTTTTTCTAAAAAACAAAGTATTACAGTCAACTGACAATAGTTGATAGTAGTTCCTGTGTGCCACCGCTACCAATAGTGCTGCATTGAATGTTTGAATACTATGACAAGTGTACAACGCTATTACTGAACTGCGTTAGCTTTAACCGCATTTACCTTATTGCAATGTCTTCGAACGTTGTTGCCTCCCACATTGTTAGAGTTGGTGAGTTTGTTTTCATGTTTAATCTATGCCAGTGTAGTACATAATACATGTAGCTAACAATGAGGTTTCAATGCAAATTAGGAGGTAATTATTAATATTTTAATATTATTGCCCGGTGATCTGCTTTTTGTAGTACTTCAACCATGCAGCAGTACCCTATTTAGGTCATATTTCCTAATTCTTTTCGATCTGTGTATACACAAGTAGATTTTGTTGCAGATAGAAAGGGTTTGAAATGTGAATCAACCAATAATAATGCTAATGAGCTAAAAAAGAAGAGGAAAGTTGAAATAAATTTTTGTCTATTTAAAGTTGCCTAATTTCATAAGTCTTATTCGACACTTTGTGTCGTCGGTATTATGTCAACATTCTACACATTTCGTCTTCGTGTGGTCATCGAAATATCAATATTACTTTCATTCATGTGCGTCCTACTGATTAAAACATTGTGCAGTGATGTCACTGGTCTCACTCTCACTTGACAGAAGCAGCAGCTACATACAAATACTAGAAGGAAATCCGGCAATTTGTAGACAGTGCCTTTCAACATTACACTAATGGAATGCGTGTAATTCCTATTGATTTTCAAAATTAATTGTACATTCTGGCATGGGCCTTCACGCTATCAATGGCATACAACTGACCTTCTGCCCACATGCGTGTCACCGTGTTTTGTAATTCCAATTCAATGCGTATGACCATGCCTTGGCTACATTCACTAACAAAAATTACGCAACGCGTACCGTACCTGCTAATTAAAAGCATTGTTGACCAAATTGTTGTTGATTCACACAAACGTCGTAGGCATGCGTCTTTGTAGAATATGTATTCAATTTGTCTTTATCTATCAAGAGATGCCTGAGAGTGCGGAGCCTTGTGGTACGTGTAGTCTTCTTGTATCGGGGTAGAATGAAATGAACGATCGCAGCAGACAGGCTCAGTGCCCATTGTACTAATAATTGTGAATGATGTTTGAAGAGCACGACATGATGCGTGTACTATGAACGTTTAGTGAATGATTATTGACGATTATTCTGTGCATAATAACTCAATCATTGTAGGCCTCATGATCACAAACGATGACACTTGATGAGAGGGTGAGAATTGCTTGAGTAAGTTGTAAGCAGATGCTGCTCACATGTATGCCTTGCTCATGCTCACCTCACCGTACGGCGTGCTGATGTTAAGTGCTCTCGACTTGATGAAATGTAGAAAAAAATCAAACAATAATCTCTGGGAACGCCTTAACATCACAGGCTTTAGATGTCTTATTTGTATACAGACACCGTCCCGACTACGATTCAAATACAATTTGTATATTATTAGCGGAGGCATTATTGTTGCTTCGTTTGAAACGCAAGTATTCCCCTTGCACAACAAAAGTTGTATCCGCACAAGAAGCACAGCCCTTCTGAAGGCACAAGTTACATAATCATCAGCACAACAAAAGTACAGCACATTCACGAGCGCATCTTCACCTCGAGTGTGTACTATACTCCTTGTGTGACTTGTGGTTGCGTAAGGTAGCAAAAGTTAGCGTAAACAATCGCCTAACCGAGCAGGAGTGGTTGTAGAGGCAAGCGAAGTTAGTGATTAGTTGTTTACCGAAGTTGAGATGAGTGGAGCACATGAGTCGTGATCACTCTAATTGACTTCCTGTACATTCAACATAAAGATTGTCTTGAGAGATTTAAAAGATACGAAATGTCTGCTACTGAGCTCACTGTTCCAGTTGCAGTGTTATTGCT
>JAHZMW010004586.1:0-52155 GCA_027743745.1 Alloscopus bannaensis
TTAATTCAATAAAAAAATAATGGCATACAGTTGTATTTGTTTGTTCATGAGATTTTGTTAATTAAAAGATGACTTGCTAATTGAATTATTAGTCAAAATAGCTAACTTCTACCCTAACCACGCATGGGTCCATAAGAAATCGATTTAAAACGGCGCGACAAGAAACTTTGCCGAGCCGGTTTTCCACACTGGATGTGTGTGTGCGTCTACAATTGTTGTCTTGTCTACGATCTCTGAACATCATTTTAAACACTATGCGATCCTATAATCAACGTATGAACACTTGTCTCACCAATGCGCTGTGACTTTGTGAGAAAGTTTGCATGGGTGATTGCAGTGTAGGAATGAGGCATCCCTTCATTTTCAACAGAGGATTGCCTTAAGCAGCGAGTTTCCTAATTTCTTACTCAAGCTTCCCTTCATTATGATTATAATGCTTGACCGGTTGACCTTCCCTTGTCTCAGAACACGAACCTACACAATACTACCATGCATGTAATACGTCCCAACAACCAACACTACGGTTCTTCTCACATTTTGTTCAAACTACAATGCTCAACAGAATGTAACAATGCCGCGAAGTGCTCACAGCGCGCAAGTTTTGGCCTCCATAGTAGTATGGAATTTTTGTTTTTTTTTTAATGTGTTCAAACGCAAAAATATGCTCCGTGAGAGTGTTCATCATTTCACATGCGAAGCAATATCATAATAATCAATAGTACCTATGTGCACTCCTCACAATATAATCGAGTCGATTTTATCTATTTTTTTCTCAATAGTGAGTGTGCATGTGATGTGTAGTGTGAAACTTTAGATTGACTCCAATACGCATCCTCTCCATACAGCCAGATAACAAGGAAGTGTGTAACTTGTGTTCTTTCCTCATCTTCATGATCATCCTCTGCGCCAACGAACAGAGTTAACAGTTGGCTTCTTAGATTATCTGCATGGGCTTGTGGAGTTATTAACGTTTCATAGTTTGATGACTGCTCATCATCATCGTCAGTTGATTGAAAGTAACCTCAAGATTGACGACGCTTCGCCTCACTGACGCTTTGCGAGTATTTGCGTTGTTTGAAGGATGATAGTATTATTATTACAGAGGATCTGTCACATTTTCCTTTTTTCCTTACTACGCCGGACTATTAAAAAGCGAGCATGAATTCACGTCAAGCATACTGTCAGTGATGATGGCAAAGTATGGGTTTGGTCAATTCAATAGTATACGAGAGCAAGTAATATGGGATCATGAACTGTGTGAGAGTATATAGAGAATGGAGACTCCTTGTCAACTTCAACCATGAGCGGTGAGTGTGTGGGTATACACAACAACTCTCGAGTGGAATATCAGTCAGTAGTAGAGGGAAAGGAGTGAATGAGCGAGAGTGAAGAGATAACGGATCAAGTAGTGACTAATAATATTCTGCCTTCTTCAAGGAAGGTCGCTTCAATGACCTTCCGTTATGGCTAGTTACCTTGAATCGGCAAAAACGATGCTGCTGCCGTGTTCGCAACAATCTTGCGTGAAACGCTCTATTATATTTAGCTGAATGGATTCGCTGTGTCCTGTTGGTATAGGGATGTGGAGGCAAACGTCGTACGCGTAGGATTCACAATTGTGAGATGAAGCGCTTTGTTATCAAGTCACTTCTCTTAAACCTATGAGCCGTGGTGACCACTTGAAGCCAACGCTTGACCAGCTTTAAAATGGAAATGATTGCGCAAACTGCAGAAATCATGTGCATCGTATATATATAGTTGTTATAAAAATAGTTTGGTGAACACAGGATTTCTGCAGTGAGTCTCAATCCGAGGCCATTGTAGTACCACTTACAAACAATATCACCGCGAATATAACGTCTTTTCGTGTATAAAACTCACTTAAATTCAATTCTCACAAAAAGAGGAAAAGCATTCCTGATAAGACAACAACCTTCAGACCTCATTGTTGAAAACGTTTGTGCCCCTAACTTCAAATAACTTGAGAGAGATGAAGAGTTGATAAAATTTTACAATTTGCACATTTTTGCACACATTTTTCCCCCAGTCTCAGACAACCATAGAATTGTTACTATTATCTTCTCTGATGCTAATAATAAGACAATTTTTTCCTCAAGTCTCCCAATGAGAAAGGCTTTTGCACAATTAATTGTGCATGGAAGGGCCATCAAAAATGCACTACAGAAGATAGCGTGTAGGTATATCAAGGTTGCGTTGAAAGCAATGGAGTATCCTACAATAATCACTGGGAACTGTGTACCAAATGATTGAAAATTTGTAGAAAATTTCAAGCATTTACGAATAGGCATTTTAGGCAGCGTCAAACAATGTGACAGTCGCATTCTGTACTTTGAACAAAACCAGGTAATTGCGACAGTAAGCTAAAAACTAGAGATGCGTTCCACGGTGGAACCTTTAATACCAGCTTCGAAAGTTAAAACTTGAACAAAGCGAGATGGTTTGATGCTGGTTAATGGTTGATACATTGGGAGAGGAGATCGTTTAGTAGGTCAAAATTACAAAATTTTGCATTGACAGTAAGAGGCAGTGTTCGATTGAAGAAACTTTTTATCATCATTTCTCAATGCCACATAATATATAACTGGATATTATATCTCTTGAATCCTCTCTTCACTTTTTCTCTCCATCCAAAAGGAAGCTTACATATTATAATTTCGTGCTTAATTCTCCCACTCGTTCGCATCATCACATAGATCGTCTCTCATGGATAACCAACTCAAGACGTGAAGGACCTTGATATGTTGATGTTGTTCAAGGTAATTTCATTTTACAGATGAGGCAAACAAACAAAAAAAACGAAATTCTATACTGGCTTTGGGAATATATATTTACAGAATATTTACAGCAGAGATATGAGTTTAGTTTGACTAGAATGATTTTCAATGGGAAATAAATCGTACTGCTTTTTTGATGCCTGTTATTTGACTGAACCTGATAAAAATCAACGTTATAATAATACTATGGTAAGTCGAGGCTCAGAGAGAGATTTTTTTTATTTCTGACAAACGGCCTCCCTCCTACGCACCAATAAGCTGCATCCTATTTCTTTATTGCCCTGCTTGAGCTGTTCACAAAAGGTGGCAAAGTTAGTCGACTTGAGGTGTGACAGACTAATAAATTTGGAAGTATTAATATTTATTGGGACTTGTGAAACGAATAAGTTGGCACCGCGAACAGTTCGTACACAATATTATTATGAATAGTGCAAACAACCCGAGCACAAACTCATTCACATTATACTGAAACACTCGCCACGAATATCGCTTGTGTACTCGCTCCTCTGACTTGTCTTCCTTGTTTTGTATGTAATATTATGTATCTCGTTCGTATCTACTAAAATATGCTAGCAAGTTTTTCCATCCTTCGTGCCTGTCAGCAAGTTAGTAATCAAACAAGAGGAGTGAGAAAACATATTTCATACAAACTACATTATGGTAAGTCAATGAATCGTTTTAATAAGTATAGCAAAACTCCAGTGCACTCCCCATGACAGAGCTGTGACAGTTGGAAAATTCCAAGTTCATGACGCCTACACACCAATATTCTCTCTCGCTTTCTGTGTCGTAAAAAGAGTGCGAATCTTATAACGTTTCCGTGACATTTTCAAGCTACGCCAACTGTAGCTCAATGCCGTTCGACTGCCACTTTTCTATAATCACCCTGCGCAAATGTTTATTGATCCTAAGTGTCAGCATCTTTTTTGACGTTGTCAAACCTTGTATATTTATTGTTCAAAATCCAAGATGGGAAACATTGGACAAAGTTGATTAAGCATTTCTGCCCCAACTTTTTCTCATTGGTTTGAAACGCCAAAACTTGATTACCAATTTGCTCATGGATGCCAATAAATTTGGATACATACCATATTTTTTCGTCCTGAGAGCAGAGGGTATCCACAATCCACTCACAGAGTGATACACAATGCGGAGGCTGATGTTGACGACGATGCTGATTAAATGATGATTGTAGGTGAGTAAATGACCATGAAAGAGGAAATGAAACGACCTTCAAATGGGGATAAAAACAGCCTCATATAGGCATATATTATATACATGCATACAATATATGATCCACACAATATACACGCAGCTCACAAAAACATGCTAATATGCACTGAAGTGCGTGTATAGTCGTAAGTATCTAAAGTGCTAAATGGTAAGCCCCACAATTTTTTCTACCAACTTTTTACCCTTTCACACAAATACGGCAAGTTGGACAAACATATATGCATACCATTAGTTTGCTCATGTATGCTTGTATAATAATCTTCAAGTGATTTTTAACAATCACCTTCCTGACAATGGTGTGTGTGGCACGCTGTTGTGGAAAGGGAGAGAGAAAAGGAAAGAGAGTTGCGATGGGAATATGTACGCATCACTTCATAATTACTTGCTCCAAAAGAGTACGTGACTCAACTGACTAATGCCACTTTTCTTCCATCCTTTTACAACTTGTACCGTAAGAAGCGGTAGAAAAAAACATTTTACTACGAGTATTTACGCAAACACACACACAAGCGTTATCTCCATGCAAGGGATAATACGTTCCGAGGAATTGGGATGAAGTTTGTCTACGAGTGTACGCATTACTATTATTGTTCTACTCGTGATGCTTGTGTATACTGCAAACTGTGAAGGCACACGTTACATGGAAGCGTTGTCTCTTAGGCGGTTTGTAGTCGCGAAAAAAAGGGTGTGCTTGACGCAATTGACAGATTCAATGTCAACGTGTCAAGCTGAGAGTGCGCCTTCTCTGGTAAATGTAGCATGATGCATTGAGAAGTGAAAAATGGCTATGATATGTGGCTAAGAAAAAAACTGCATTGTCTCCATTATCAAGAAATGTAGTAGAATCTTTCAAGGGGTAAAATGTAGGAACACGTATGCATTTGTTGGAATACGATTGACATCTTGAAGTTCAATGTAAAGAGAATGTTGCGGATGATTGCAACTTCACGATACATATATAGTATTTGCAGTGAGGTGTTAAGTCTGACAATTATTGAGAAAAGAGGTTGTGGCATGCAAATTGTGGTGGATTTCTGTCTTCCTCCACACAATTCCAGTCTGGTTTCAGGATTCTACAACTGATGTTGCATTATTTGCTATCTCCTTGAGCACCGTGTACCACATTACATCAAGATTGTCTAGTTTAGAGCCAGTTTAAGAACCACGAACTGGGTGATACCTCCAACTTGAGCCTTCTCGCTCAACAATGAACAATGGAGTATACGAGTTCTAATTAGTACATCCAACGAAAATAACGGTAAATGATTCCACTCGTAAAATAGCAGCTCACCACAATCAACTGTGCATTGCGGTAGAACAATCAAGAAAATCTGCACACAATTTTATGCATAATTTCCTGGAGTCAGAAGAACAAACGATAGCAAAATTGGGAAAAATGCTCGTGCAGTCATTAAGACATGTATGCCTTACATTGATACGCCCTTGACTACCTCGAACGGTCTGATATACCTGTCGATACCTACACTTACCTACGTAAACACGTTGCTGATGGGAAAATTTTTCACAATGCAGTTTTTTCTCTTCGACACAAAAACCACAATCTCACTCCATCCATACAAGTCTTGCCTGAAGGTGGATGCATTATTCACTGGACAAAGCGAGATTACATTTCTATCACTTGAATGGATGCAGCAGATTGTGGGATTCAAATTGAGCACAACACACTCGCAGTGGTATATTTAGGCTCACTACTAAACCGTGCCTTTTTGTAAATTGTGCAAATTTAGCTTGGCTCATAACTATATGCGATTTTCAGTGAAAAGGAAAACAGATCTGTACTGGATGCACTTTACATCTTCACGGTCACTTGACCAATTCTATTTCGCTTATCTTTTGTATTCAGACATATTTACTGCTGGTTACAGCTAATCTGCATGTGTGAACTGCACACTAAAATTTTAATTGCGGTCTTCACGCGAAATGCGAAAGGATGCACGCATCACCCCATCCATCCATCTCAGTCCCCAGACAATTGGAGGATTTACGCACTCAACCAGAATTGAAGCAGGATGGGAACGGATGCGTCTGGGTTGACTCCTGATCAAAACAAATAATGAGTCAAGTCCGGCATATTTGCTAAGCACATACCATGGTTTAGTAGCCACGGCTTCGCCTGGATGGTTACGACGAGCAGTAGACGTAACCTTATCGACGGTCGCCTTTCCGTTGAGATTTGACCTTAGCCTTGAAAGTTTCTTGGTTGATCATTTTGAGCCAATATCCTCTCCTCACAAGAAGAATTCTTTATTATCCTCATCTCCACCGCTCTTCACATCAGTTTCACCAGGATTGAGTAACAAACAAGCCAAGGGTTGAAGGCTGAGCAGAGCAAACCTTTCCCTTTCAGCAGCATCAGGGTAGTGACCCTTGGCAAGCTGTATCTCAAGAGATGAGAGGACATAATATGACAACATGAGTGAGCCTTCTCACAAACGTTTGTTTCCTTTATTCAGGAAATCCATTATTCGATTCCCGCAAGCGTGGGGTTAAGGATCTCTGAGAAAGACAGAATCCGTGTGCTTGAAGTACAAGTTTGTCTCTCGACTCTCCTCACTAAGCAACACAGTTGGGGAAACAACAACGGCAGCATAAGCATCCAGAACTAGAAGTGGATGATGTTCAGGAGAAAACGTCAAATTGACAAAATGAACAACCTTGAAAGTTGCCTATGGATGTGAAGTAGGGACGCGACGACATGACAGGAGACGAAGAAATCCATTCGATGAACATCCTACGCAATAATTTCCATTTCGCTTTGTCATTTATATGCCAAACAACGACATCACCGTTTGAACGTCAAGTTGTTTATAAGCTTGGAACATGGAACGGTTCTCCGACTTAATGGCCACATTGGAATAATGATGAAAGAAATGAAAAAACCCTGCCTACACTCACACAGGACAAAGGCAGCCTGGCCAATTCTACACAAATTACCACACTGGAACAAGCCACAAGAACAGCGATGGCTTGTAATCCCTTCAATAAGCGTGTGCATTGGAGTGAATTGAAAGGAGGTGTTTCTAACGGTTTTTGCAACGTATAATTTCGCCTCTTCCTTCAATTCCCAATGTTGTTGTGCTGGAAAATTACATGCAAACAAGTTATACTTGATTGTTCTTTTTTCTGTTGGATGCACACACACTCTTTTACCACCGTACAAATTTGGATGAGCCAAGAAGGTATACCACGTATAATTAGCGATTGGATTTCAGGTTTGGATTCCCAAATGAGAAGAAATTACAATCATGTGAGAAATATGGCAAATCTGCGTGGATGCATTGGACGAGCGCTACGTTAGCTTATGACTTAAAAACAATCCTAATGAAAACAGTTTTTAGAATGAGGTGATATACAAAATACTCATATTAAGTGCACAACATGCCTGTAACTGTGTAATCTAAATTCTAAAAACGTGATCATTTTGTACAGAAGAACTGTTCCATAATTTGCACTGACTTCTGAACACCAAACATAATTTCCTTCTTTTTCTACTATCGTTGCTCTCGCGTGTACGCGTGGGTTGTGGACCCACGGAGATAAAATGCCTATGATTAGGTACGTCGAGTAGTTGGAATCTTCCATGAATGCAAACGAGTCCTTTCCATTTTGATTCCCATCATATCGTGCGCATGGCCTTCAGAAATAAAAAACCAATATCGTAATTCTTAAGGTAAACTCCCAATTTTTTTCCTGTTATACACATTTTTCCATTATCATCTCTTCAACAATGGACATTGGATTCTCGTTGCTGGATACGTTTGCATGTATAAGCTCAAACGCACCATGTATTTGTATTGTGCAAATATGCACAAGAAAACAAGTTTTCTTCATTCGGTTATAGTAGGAATCGCATACTTTAAATACGTTAATTTATGGGGTTACGAGGCGAGAAAAGGAGATTACACAGAGTAACGTAATACACCTTACTCAAATTCATAGTGAATTTTTCTGGTAATTGTAATTAAAATGAATATTCAACCTTTTCTTGGCGTTCTTCAAACTTTCAACTTTAATTTTGCAAGTGACCTCTCCCAAATCTGAAAGGGGTTTTTACAGTCAAGTAAATTTGATTTGATATAGCATTACATAGTATTTGAAACGAGTAGATCCTAGATCTTGCAGAATTTATGAAATATGCATCTCAATATAAAAATTTTATCACCTACTCCAATTCTAACATTTGCAACGAGCTACAACATTTGCAAGTGCTTGTAAAGGAATGATGCACTCCAAATTTTATTACGAAGAATGACATGCTTGCCTTATAAATTGAATAGATAAATGATGGGGTTCCAAAGAAAAGTGTACACTGCTTCGTAGACAAGATTTGGAATTCCTTTTTACTAGCTATATCATGGATGAGTCCACTCAAAGCATTTTGACAACTCTGAATGTCAGGAAAGCGAAAGGTGAAATAGGTAAAAAAAAAGACTGAGAGAGGCTTCAAACGTCAACTCCATCTTTGCTGATTACGTGTTTGCTTTGCACTTCCGATAGTTGGGCGAATGACCCAAATGTTTACTGTCAAAATATTGCATTGGATTGCAATCTTTGTTCGGAGTAGGCATACGTTCACGTTAAAAGCCGGGTCCGCAGTCAAAATCGAAGTGCACGGTTACGTACGAGCCTGTGTCGAGCACGTGTGAATTGAAAGGAGAAGGGCGGCTTAGGACTCGGAGCACAAAAGGGATGTATGTATGCATTATGAAAGTTTTTAAAGTACAAGCGCTGTGTGCTAGAACTTTCTCTCTGAAGTAGAGTCCTTTGGATATGACAGATTTCCCAGAGCAGTACAATCAGTTTCATGCCCAATATGTCATCTTTCACACAGCTTCTCTCTCTGGCTGTACTTTGAACGGTTTTCTCCTACTCAAACAACACGGAGCTAACGAACCATGGGAAAAGTGCATTCATAAAGAGGACGCCGGAAGGGAGAATGAGTGGGGGAAGTGGTTTTTCGCTCATGGGATCGATACGCTTGCCGGCTTGCCGGTTTTTCGAAGTTGCCCTGTGCATTTTTGCCACTCCTAAAACGTGCATTAAAGCTTCCACATACATACTCTGTTTCAACCACACGGGCAAGGAGAGTTGTGTGAGTGTGCATCCCATTCCATGATGATGATAATGGGAGATGAAAGTTCGTGGACTTTATACATATGTCATTGTGCACACAAAGATGTAGTTTTTCCTCGTGAAAAACCGATCCGATTTTGCACAAGAGGCCATTCTCCTTCGGTAAATAGTTTTTCCACTAGTTCTCCTCGTCACGAGGGGAAGGTGAATAAAATAAATATTGGTGGGTCGTCGGCTTTGTGTGTTGAGAGATCCCCTAAAATTGCAGTGCATGCATACAATGCATGACTCAAGTCTGGAAATGATGTGAAAAATATGTTTCCTTCCTCTTCTGAAGACGGCTGCACTACAATTCATCTCGCTTCAATTCGCGTTTCAATCATATACTCTACAACTCTTCGTTAGTAGTAGCTTGTTGCTAGGACGGATATATGAGGTCGGCACTTGGATTTCTGAACAATGTGGAAAGCGCACAAAAGTAGGGCACAAAAGATGAAAGCCATGGATTTTTTTGAGGATACACTAAACTTATTTGCTCTACATTGCAGCCTGAAAACGATTACAGGAATTCTTCCGTTTTCACTTCTAAACGAGCGGAGCACACGAAACATTCATAAATTCATCGAGTTTATCCTTGCGATGATGAGCTCTTTAGAAGAAGAGTGCACTTTTGAAGAGAATGACTCCTTCATAATTCAATCTCACCTTACCCTCATAAATCCTAGGGATATGAACGAGGACGAAATGATTGCTTTAAGAATTTCGCAAGAAGGACACTTCACAACTGAGTTAGACAAGGGAGCTGTAACATGTAGCTCATTTTGAATCAAAAGTTTTCATTTTGCATGCCCAATGAATGCAGAGAAAAAGTTTTCGATTATTTCATTATTAATTGGAGTGGTTTTACGGGATGAGCAACTCAACCAGAACTTTGTCGTCAGACAAGGAGGAAATGCAAGAGAAGAAAAACCGTTGAGGAACTTACCTGAGTCGGAGAAATCCAATGTTCTTGAGTTCACAGATCCTTTTTATTATTGAGGTAAAAGTTTAACTACAGTAATTCACCTGAAATCAAATAAAAGAAGGAAGTTAGATCAACCTCTTCACTGGCAATAAAATAGGATATGCACTTATATCTGTAAGAAATTATGATTCCGAATGGAAGTACTACAGCACTAAATATCCCCAGCAACAGCAGGAAATAACAGTGTCGGCTGCAAAGTTCTTGACATGTGCGAAAAACGAGCGTAACTCTTTGATGATGATGACACAATTCAAGCCCCTCACAACATCAATACCATTTTTGCAACTGACGACGTATAAGAATGTATGAGCAAGTGTAATTAAATTCACCAGCTACCAGTAAAAGCAAAGACCGACATTCATAAGCAAAAGAAGCAAAAAAATGGAGTGACTTTTTTAATGGACGTTGATGGCATGGATGAACCAAACATGGTTTTATGTGGACGACCAGGGTATCAGACAAATTTGAAGGAGCCCTATGAAGTCGGGTTTAATCGGGTGTATGTCAAAATCTGTAATTGTCGTGCTCACATTATACTCTGTGTGAGGTCTTGTGAGCTTAACTGCGTAGTTATTTGTTTATATAGAGCCCCAAAAATATGTGCTGTTTTACTGTTCCTCTGCTCCTTCTTTCTCTTCATGATCGAGTGTAAAAAAAGCTTTCATTATCTTAGAGCTCAGAAAAAAACATTCTTTGACCACGGGATGGAGATACATGAGCCGATTCTGAGTTCACTGCTCCAGAGAAACCTCCATTCACCACAACATTGCAACACCAGAGAACAATCTACATTTAATGGAGAGTGTGGGGCAGAAATTCCTGTGAGACACCAGCGGGACAAGATGCTTCAATGAATATGACCAAACAAACCGTCATTTTCTCAAGTGTGATGACAGAGAGAGAGCGAGCGGTTATCAATTATCCCATTTCTTTAATGAAAAACGATAAGCAAAAATAAAACGTTGAAAATAAATTCAAGTGGGAAGACTTTTCAGAGGCAGTGCTTACTTTGGGCAGGGTTAGTTAATGGAGTCAATGAGAAGATAACATTCCTATTTGCGGGATGAAATATTCTTACACAAATCAACTGTGTTCAAATGACATATATTATGCTTGAGTTTATTTGTAGAAGCCGACTTTCCTTCGTCCTACAAGTATTTTTTATTCGGACGAAATTCCGACGATTTATTTAAAATGGTCGTCACAAAATAAATGGCGTTATTTTTTATGGCTGGCATAAAACAACACGCAGTCACCCCATCGCTATATATAATAAACTGATTTTCAGCACGAGGGTGCAAGTTTTAATCTTTTCTTTCATGTGTCCTCCACAGAAGGTTTCGATAATTGCCCCAACACTCCTACCTCACTGTCAACCCTGGTGACGTCGACGGTTTAGACTGGAAGCGTGTTTAAAATGAGAGCAGGACAGAGGCTACACTAAGGATTCTTCAACTGATTTTTTATTGAGCTCAAAGTCGAGCCAGTGACCCACTTTGATAAAGGCAGCCTTATCCGCAAATCCAGCAGCATTCTCTCTGTCTCTCAACATCATCATGACATTTGCCTGTCCACTTTCCATGATACACTCTTTCAATGACGAGGATGATGTCGCTGTTTTGATGTGAGTCAAACAGTGGCATCATGTGTGGTATAATATATTATGCCTCTAAACACGCACTCTCTCAGTCAGTTCATAAAGGAGCTCTCAAATGCTATAATTACACACACCAGCTCATGGCAACAGGGTTTCGCGCGATTATATGGACCAGCTTCGCACAGAAAGGGAAACACACTCGGTTGATTCACTCAACTCTCTCAAAGCCCTCGTCCAAATTTACATAGTTTGTGTGGTGTCATGCCTCATTCAATTACATGGTTTAAACTTCATATCATCTCTGTTATCGACAGTGGAAGCCTTGGAGCTCACAGCTCTCGCTCTCCAAACGAAGACATTGACCACAGAAACGGCGGTTGCGCTTGATGCTCTGCGAGCCAAAGATAAAATGGCAATGCCACGCAGTGTCCATGCTTTAATTCAAATCCAGGCGACCATGCACAATAATAATGCGACTTGCGTAATGTTTGCTGGACTCATGAATGGATGCCAAATGTGCGAGAATGACTGAACCATTTTCAAGTACACTCAATGCGCTACCATGCATTCCTCAATTACTGAGGAGAAGATGCAAATGTTTTCTTCGTGTTTCCACTACCATTGATTTACAAAGGAGCAACTAGTTTTTCCCGAAATGAAATCAATAATTAAGATGACTGGATGTTTCCTTGAAGTTCCTCAGAGTGGCTGTGGATCACCATTAATTATACAGTATTGAGTGCGCGGATGTTTGCAAAGATTCGCGTAAGAGATTCGGCCTTGATCTAGGTTTACTTCGAGTGGAATACAACAACAAGATAATTGTGCCTCCAAAGGGGATCTCGACATTGAGTTTTTTGTGTGCTCGACTCAAAGGCCAACGAAAAATGTCAATGCCGGATTACAGACTGAATAAAACAGGCAAACGAGTCTATGGAAGAAATCATAAATGTTTTTTGAAGGATGATTAAGAATGAAAACGAGGCAGGAGTCTGCTCTAAACTAAACACGTCCTCTCTGGATGATGTAGAGAGAGTGAGCGCGGGGGAGAGTGAGCCCACGGAATAAATCCTTGAATCATTTTCCTCTCGAGATGTTCACCTCTCACGTCGTCATCGCGAGACAGTCAAACCGTAAAAATTCAGTGTAGTTGTCGAAGAGAGGTTATTCTCACTTGGGAAAGTGATAAATGCTTCACACCTACAATTTGTATACATGTCTCGTACCTATTATCCCTTTTGCAAATTGAGGTAGCGGTGAGCACATTTTTGTTGTCTTGAGAGAGCTAATCTCTGTTTGCACTGCGCACGGCACATTCAAATATGAGTTGTGCCAAGTTCATAAATTCAAAGTCATGCTTATCCGAACCTCCTGCCAGTCTCTCTGCAGTAGTAAATGTATGCACTCTACGTGTGCGGTGGTGGTAGGAGGAAGATGAGTTATTGTAGCGATTTTAATATTTGATATTTTGAGATTGGTCTTGTACAAAGTTTAATGATTCATAGAGCTTCTAATGAATTGATTTGCGATGATGACAGACCAAATTCAAAATAAATACTCGATCATTCCCCCACTTCCTAACATTCTACGTAAGATTTTATGTACACTCCAAGTTTACAGAGAGATAGAGACGCAAAAAAAACTCGCCGTCTAATTCTTCCTTATTGCACGATTCTTTTCCACACCTGGATTTACGAGAGAGTAATATGTGCATCACTTATATAATCACGGTCTGTCAATATGAGACTCCCGGTGTGTAGAGAAGTTGATAAGAGGAGTTGTGGTGTTTGTCGTCGTTGATTCGATTCGTCAGCCAGTTGGAGAGGCAAACGACCTTGGCCAACAACAAACCATTCATGCTCAACTGGACGATGCTTCGTTTCATTTCGCAGTTTGTGTACACCGCAATGATGATGGAAGACATGGAGAGACGATGATGTGTTTCGTTTAAAAGCAGAGAGAGAGAAGCGAAATTGTAAAAATACAAGTCTAACAATAGACAGACTCGTCAGAGAGCATCATTACTCGAGCTACACACAAGTGTGTCATGTACGTGGAAAGGTAAAAGACCATTAATTCGTCGTCGGTTGAAACGCGATATTATTATCTATTGGTGTGGAGACCATGATACATGCAACTCTTCACAGATTGACCGCTGCTGTCTCCTAATTTATTTACTTCGTACAAAATCCTCTGGAAGCAAAAGTGTGAATGTAAATTACTTCGTCTAATTTGACATGACAATTATGTAGCTAATGAAATCCTCTCTATTTTTCGCCAACCAATCTGTGAAAAATAATATGCGGCATTCCCTCCCTGAAGTATTTTACTTACAACTTTAAAGTTAAAATCAAAAGTGTTGTGTACGCGTGTGACAGTGAGACAAAAATATTTGCAAATTCCTCAACATTGCATTTTAAAGTCTTGCAGTGTATTTCATTTTAATAAGATGAGAGGAACACTTTTTTTTTACTTAAAACTGCGAAATGTTTAATGAAATCTCTCTAGGTTTTTTTCAGCAGGAATATAATATAGGATATACATCTACTTTTCTAGCTTCACTGACAATCCTCGTGTCACATAAACTTTGGCTTCACATTTTCCAACGTAGTTTTCTTTGTCTTTCCTCAAAATTACATTCGTTTGTGAACGATTTGGTGGACAAGCAAACGAGAAGAATATATTTGGAGATTTTTCGATCAATTTCAATCCTGCAGTCCATACGCCTGATTATTAGAACATCGAGTCAATGCACACTATTTTGTAATACAAATACTGCTCATTGTATGTGAGCTAACACCAAAACTTTATCAAAAAGCTACTTCATCCTATAATAATATGTGATGTAGATACAGGAGATAGACAAAAAATGGATTTTGAGCTGTACGAACAGAATATTGCACTCTGAGCGCACACTTTTTTTCTGTCTATAGAGTTTTGATTTGTCTGTGAATAAGTGAATGAACTTTGTGAATAAGTGTGAGCTTTGAATCTCTCTCTGTCTCTCTGAGCACTGTGCGTGCGTACATATACCTACATTCGTGAGGTGTGTGCAGATATTGAGAGCGTTTATCAAAAAATGAGCGATACGCATCGTGTGCTTTTTCCCCACCAAAAAGGTGTATGAACTGACTGATGATGTTAGTGTACCACTGCCATAATATTAGTGTAATGATTATACAATTAAGCAAAAGGGGCATTGAGTTGGTCACGTTTCCACCTATTCACTAAAATTAGATCTCTGTTTCAAACGTCTCATGAAATGCATGATATTTGGTGGGCTCCTCATTCTGAGATGTCTCCGAGGTAGCTTTAAAGCCTCTTTCTGAAAACTAAACTAAAGTCTAAAACTTTTTTTTTCTAGAAACCAACTTGAAACTTGGATATTGGCATATGATGATCATTTTTCGTTGAAGATGTATAACTCTACGTCGTATTTTCTCGGGATAATCTCATTTGAACTTTGACAATCCGCAAGTCAAGTTTCCTAAACCGAGTCCTGAGAACACAAGAAGTCGCCGCTATCCTTTTGTATGAAAACGCACTCAAAAATTACTGACTGGAAACCACGATTGTCCACGTCGTATTAAATACGAATAGATTCAGAAGCGTAAGGCAAAGCACAGCAAGCAAGGCACGAGAAGGCTCATAAAACTTTAGTAGGAATGTGGCTCATGTCGCGAGTCAATCACAGACACTTTCACTACCAATGGCAGTGGTGGACTTACTTTTTTACTAAATTTCCCCCCACTTCACCATGTCTGTCACATTATTATTGCACAAAAGACAGAAGACGAGGTGGTGAACTGTTTGTCTAAACATGTAACTTCCACACTGATAAAAAAGTGATTTGTACGCGCGTAGGTCACAGAAAAACTGTCTGGTCTTGGGAATGTTGAAGGTGATAGTAATGTACCTATTAGTATGTCAAATCTGAGACTGTGCATACGACGATGCACGCACAATAATAGTCTATTTTGAAAAAAAACTTGCAAGTTGCAAGAGAACTCACACAAAATATGAAATTCACATACAGGGCAACGAGTGCCTGCTGTGTTTTTCTCACTCGTAATTACTAATCCTTTGGGTCACAAGGTAGCACTTTAGCCTATGAAATTAAAACAATGAGAACCTTTTGCCTACACCATCCCTCAGTTTCATTTTCAATGTCCATTCACACGGTTTTTTTCTCTCTCGTAAACACAAATTAGGCGACAAATTAAGCGGTACGCTAAGGTTGCAATCAGAGCTTCCGACTCCGTATATACTCAATTTTACGTTTGATTAAATCCACAAGAAATGCGACATTTGAAGTCCCTCGACGACACTACACAAAGTAATCACAGGGATTTTGTCTGTTTCTCAGGTATTTCTTAATGACACAAGTTTAGTCAGACATCAAGTGTATTCACACAAAAGGTCACTGTGTTTAAATCAATTTTAACGTATTAAAGCCAGTCCTTAATTTTTTGACTTGAGCACATTGGTTTCGTTTTTTTTTCTCTCTCTTTCACATAAGGTTGGGTCACAATAAAAACCTTTAAATCACATACTATTATTCTTTTCTTTCAAATTCATCAAATTCACATTTTCCATCGACATTTATCATCAGAAGAAAAAAACATTTCATTGTCGTTCATTTATTTTTTTGCATGCAATTTTTTCATCGAGATGAAAAAATCTTAAATCTCTTCTTCACTGATCCTGGGGTCAATGTATCCTTGCCGCATTGCAAAGAATTTCACTTGTTGCATACAGGCATCCCACTCATTTTCCTTTTTTCCTCTCTCTTGCAAGATGCAATGCATGCGAAGTACATGTACTCAAACAGCTTTGTGAAGTTGAAGCTAAAGTTATCGTCGTACTGCTTCCTTTTCTCATATAAGGATCACACTCTCGAGTGTCTTTCAGTCTGTGATACAGAGTACGTATATGTGTGCCTACTTCATACAAAAAAACTACTTCCACTAAAAAAGCATGCTGCTTCCACTTGCACTTCTTTTACAACTCGCAATTTGAAATCGCACTCACACACACAGGTACAAGTGTCTATACACACACGATGTGGTAAAGAGGAATACTACAAAAAAAAACTTGCTTGTTTGCTTTCCAACCTTTACAAAGAAATGTACTTTTGATAGCTAGAGATGTGATGATGTACGCTTATGCAAGTTTTTCAAAAGTTTATTGCACTTTGTTTGTTTTCATTTTCAAAATTACGCACACATACAAACACTCACGTTTTTAACTTTTGCGAATCCCAAATTTATGAAATCTTATTTTTCCCCAAAATGATTGAGCATTATTTGTGCGAGCCTCCGATTTGCATGGAGGAAATAATCCCCGGTAAAATACCGGAACACGGAATGTACCACCCGATGTTTCGGAAGTGTTGCAGTTCACAGCGGTTCCACATTCTTCCGGCACTGCACTGGACATACGCGTGAGTCCACGCAGAGACTCATTTTAGTTACAGGAGTCATGAGAGACTCCGTTCAAAAAACGACCACTGTCGAAAATCCGGAACTAAATATTTGTCACTAAAAAAATTTCACATCCACTAGATCACATTCTCACTAAAAAAAATCTATCCTTCTGAATCCAAGTTTTGGAGCTCGCTGTTCAATGATAAACTGTCACGAGTTTTTCCGTCTTCCTTTTCCAGGTATTATAAATATCCACCTTAATTCGTAAATTCAATCCAGTAATTCTGGAATCTTTGAGTGTCACATCCTACCGGGGTAAAAAAAAATTGGGAGGCCCCTTGCTCATAAGGAAGTGTGTGTTTTTTTCAAAAGACACACCACACACTTAATAGATATCAGATTAATATACGCAGTACACTTTAGATGCACGCAATCGGGATTGAAGAAACCCTTTGATTTTTAAATGAGAGAAACCATGCTGGAATCATTTACACACACGCCGGAGCACATGTCTGTGTGGACAGACAATTGACTGTAAACTAACAACACAAGTAGAAAGGGCATTGCGTTCAGGCTCAATATCTCTCATCTACACACAGAGTAGTCAACCTAGAGAATTTTTGCGAGTATTACATTACATTGAATTGTATTGTGCTTGTTATGTACACACAGTCATTTTTCAGCGAAAACGTTACTACTATTACCACTACTCTCTACTACGAGACTTGTCTCTATATAACTTTTCTCATATGAGAATCATCGCATTTCGCTACATGCCCATGGTAATGATGACTATAAGCATATAATATTATCCTTTATGTGCAGTACAGCGAGTCCTCGCTCGTATCGTATCCTTGCATACCTTTCTGTCTATATAAGAGCGTCAATGCTATTTCCCAAAGTGGCAAGAGAGATAGCCAACTCAATGAAAATCTCATTCGTTATATATATGACGCTGACTCACTGAAAGGATTTTTCCTTTTACATTTCTAACATATATATACTACGAAAGCATCTTGAGAGGGTTAATGCAGGTTTTTGCAGCAGAAGAAGAGAGCTAGATGAAAAAAAATTACAACCATGTGTTGATCATGCTGCAGTGTACGGATAAATGTGTGAGAGAGCAATTCTTTCATTTTCATGTGGATTTTCGTGCATGCACGCATGCATACGCGTTGTGGCGACTTTTGAGGATATGCTTGGCATTTTCCTTACTTTCTTGCAGTATTCGAATCAGCAGTGGTGTGCATACGTCTGCAAATAAACACACGCCCACAACAATATTACAAGATTCGTTGTGGCTGAAGTGCACTCGCACAAGAGTTCATCATCATCTCTCTCCGTCGTCATATATGAGCGTCATATTAGAAAGAGAGAAGTACGTTTTGTTATTTCTAGCTAAAAGCCTATGTCAATGCGATGTCTGAGGGGTATCCTTCAACCAGGCTTCGAATGAATCTCTTCACTATGCAAGACAACAGTTAAGGACAATGCTTTTCTCGAGTTGTTTGCCGTATCCTTGCCAATGCTCAAATTTGAGGGTCTCGCATAATAACAGCGTGTAAACGTTCGTATTCGTATTACACATCACCAACAGATTCTCTACCAATTGTACACACACAGATCAGTTTCAATAACTTCAAGCTACTACCTAAAAGTCGTATCGATACGAAGTCATCATACGTAATGAAACTGATGTGTGTGTGCAGTGTGCATGGTATTGTTGAATCTTTTTCGGAGTAGGCAAACACACTTGCATTACACATTACCTGTCTATTACGAATGAGAGGAAGGCCTTCTGTTGCGTTGTCGCTTGACGAAAAGCGACTCAATGGGAAACACACGCCATAAAGGGTTTTTTTATTTGTTCGCTTGCCCGTATACGAGAGCCTCTCATACACTTGATCACGTTGATTCGTAACGTTTCTTTACTATTAAGATACTTGATTTTCGCTCAATGATTTTCGTTGCGAACAAAGCTCTCTTTTAAATGAAGCTCTTCTCATTTCGCTAATGCTCTCAATAAATCCGTTGCACTTGGATGCAATTATATAAATCTCTGTTGACTTTGTTCTTTCTTTTATGCGAGTCTCTTACAACATTTTATAAAGTACTAAAACCTCCTACCAACGCAGACTGGTATTATTTCTAGCTTTGCGGTCATGAATATTGAAGGTAGAAAAATAGTTGAGAAAAATACCCGATTTTACCCAGGACTGAATACATTAAAGACGTGGAGCATCATTTTAAGTGAGCATTTACATTTGAGCGCCACGCTGCATAGGAAACTGCTCCTTTCCAACATTCAAACGAGTGAGGCTCCTTCAACCATTTTTGCATCGCCCAAGTACACTCATCTCGAAGCGTTTTTTATGTGAAGGCGGCCAAACAGCCTTTTATTGAACGAGATCAATGCAGTGCATATTGCTCTACGCTGCAAGAAAGTGAACCTTTTTCTGCATAACAACAGAATGCCAGCTAGCAGAGGAAGCAACAAGCCTCAGCCTGTGTACCCTGGCATATCCTAATCTGACGCTGACACAATAATTTCCACATTAATATGCAGATGCGTATCCTTCCTTGATGTTAAGGACGTTTTGGGTTAGGGTTTTCTCAGCAAGAGAGTGAGCGATTACCAAGAGCATTCGCACTCAAGTCAAGAGTATACACGGCAATACGTGCGCTTCTATGTGTTTGGGAAGTGTTGCTCGTTGTTGCACTCTCGTCTCGTACTACGAAGCAAACTTGATTATCTCCGTATTACCTTGCACGATCAGAGGCTGATGAATTGTTATGTCATTCAAAGAAGTTTTACCTTGCTCCGTCTCTTGGCCACGTAAACTCAGTAAGAGACTTGACTCTCTTTCGCTACACTCTCTGGCGTCATCATTGCTCTTTTACTCTGTCGCAAACAAGTATGATGTACCTGTTTCGTGGATGTAGTATTACTCTTATCGCGAGCGGACATCTGCTTTAAGTGGAGTACAGCTTTGTCTTTTGATAGTTGAGACCTACCCAATCAACAGAGTTATTTCTCCTTCATACTTTACGCTATGATAGCCCGTCTTTCCAAAAATCGTCGTTATTATCGTCTCACTGATGATGAGCTACAGCTTTGTCAAGCGGTTTCCAGAGACGATAGGTGTGAATGACTATTGGTCAAAGAGGTTTCTCGTCTTAAGTTTGTGTCATTAAGGGGAAAAGTTCATTGCTCGACAAATTGATGAGTGATGCAATAATTTCCTAGATGTATCTATATTATGTACATAGGAAAACGATCAACAGATTGTTAGCCGCAATGTGACTCCGCTTGTCAAGCAGAAAATGATAGTGGCTCGTGTTGGAGATGTGATTTTAGGACTGTGAGAGATTTTTGACCTGGCCGAATTTGAGGACGAAGAAGACTCCGTCATTATAAAATGATGGTGTGTGGATTGGACAACGGAAGGAAATGGAGGAAAAGTGGTTTTTCACTGCTGCCGCGCGAGAAGATGACTTTTATCAATTTGAGGAAATGCAGTCAGCAATCATTTACAATTTGTGTGATACTCATTTCGTTGTATGACTACGAGATTTGAATGCAGCCCGTCGTCGAACTTCTCAACCTTCTCGTTTGCTCTCTAGACACACCTGCATGCTGCCGCTCAATCTGTTCTTGTGTACGCATGTGTATGAGATCACATGCAAAAATGTACAACTCGAAGACACACTTGAGCGAGTGAGAGAGAGAAAGATGAGCATTTTGGTTGTCGTCGTAGTAGTCAAGAAGCCTCAGTAAAAGATTAATGTAAGGCAAGCAAGTCAAGGAACTTTTGCAAAAGGAGGAAATTCATCGCCTTAGGCCCTTTGTGTAGCTTCAATGCATTCGTATCACATAACGATGTGTGGCATCCGAAACCACAAGAAAATGGTCAACATCGAGTCAAATTGTGATGCTCCTGCTAACTACGTTGTTTCATGCCATATGCGACACATGTGAAACGTGGTTCTCCTCTGGTTCGCCCTATATTTCTGCAGGATTGCAGTAGTCGTCATAAAATCTGCAAATTTTATGTAATGTAGGAGTGTCCAATATGCAAACGGAAACCAGAAGGGATTTTTTTTGGAAATCTCAATTATTAATTGGAATATTTTATGTGACAAATATACGCTTTCTTAGAATTCTTAAGTATTCGTTCTGAAACATTGCAAATACAAGTTTAGACGCCAAAAAAACTGAATTTAGCAACAGGACGAGGTTGTCGATTTGGAAGGGAATTTTGCATCATAAAGTACTTATGACGCTAGTAAATTCTCAACTGATGTACATTAAATGTCAGACCTTCCTCGCAACGTTACAATTAGAATCTTGCTTATAGCATGCGCTTCGAACATTCCCATTTTACGATACCAATTAAAGTAAAATTAGAACTTCTCATGATTCCCCTGTGTACATAGAACACATGACGACCACTAATTTTGTAGTTTTACGATTCCTCTTCAGATTTTTTCAAGTTGTTCGATTGACGCTTGTTTTATTGACATGTAGATTGCTACAATCAAGAGGAAGGAAGGCAGGAAAAAAGTTTTTACAAAAATTGAACAGGAACCAATAAACAGTTGCCCACGGTTAGTTATGTAAAAGGGAGTAGTCGGCAGCAGTTTTGACTTTAAAAAATTCTAATTTTATGTATTCAAAAGTTGTTAGCTTTGGTGGATGGATGCATAAAGCTATAAAGCAATAAATACTTCACTGGATTCTGCAACTCATTGCTTCCTGTGTAGAAGATGAAATCCACTGCATCACAAACACACAATCATACTGCATTTCGTAAAACCAGATTAAATTCGTATCTTTGATTTGTCGCGAAAGGAAGCAGCGCACAAGGAAGCAGCACAATGTACGCGTGTGTGATTAGGTACATGTTCAAACGACACATACATCCCATTCCCACACATATTATATAACTGATGACAGCACGTTTTTTGCAAATTTTCATACGGTGAGAAGAAATTGAGTGATGTGGTTAAACTCAAGTCTTTAGAAAGTGTTAAGCATCTATTCAAGTGGTATATTTCTCAAATATTTGGAAACTAAATGAAAGTCAGACAAACTTGGTGTTTTTTTATTTCTCTTTTGTAGTAGTTAACCAATTTTACGTCACAACAAAACGTTAATTCGTCATTGTTTAAGAGTAAAATGGTTTCATTGATTTGTACATTTCTCACGCATCCATAATCCATAATGAAACGGAGGTATTGATGTGTCTGACAAGAGAGATGTGGCTCAACATAGTGTTCACGCACCGCAGAGGTACTTAGAGTGTTGAAGAGAATTTTTCTTCCGCAGGTTGCCAATATTATTACCACGTATCAGCATCCTTCATAGAAAAGAGGTACTTTTAATTTGCATGGATTTTGAAAGCTGCAGCTTCACACTTGGGGTCTTACTTATAAATGGCTCATTGCGTCAGCAATTTACTTCATCCATAGTTCCTCAAAAACATTAGGAATAATATCTAGCAAATCGGTGCAAAAAGACGTAATAAAGTTTTAACCGAAAATGGATACTGTCATCACGACAATATCGTTCATCTGCTATTATTTGCCACGATTGCTGCTACGACTCTCAAGTTTGTATGCCGCCGGATTCTTTCCCTTGTAAGTTTTTAAAAAAAAATCTCTGCCAAATCAACATGCGAAATGATTACAGGTATTAAAAGAAAACTTCATTTTTATCATTTCGTAGCACTGATGAGGTAATAACTCAAAACAGAATGAACTGAATTACGTGATTCAGTATTGTAGCAACTCAGTGACCGAACTGCTTCACATCCGAACTCTCCTACCCTGTCTAAAGGGATGAGGTTGAGGAAACAAAATGCAGTGAAATTTTTCTGGTTATTCTCCGCAAGAATTATCTGAATACAAGTGAGGAAATGGTTGAAGTTGCTCTAGAATCAGATTAATTTTCAATAATAGATGAGGCCTCGCCATATGATAAATGATATGTACGTGATAAGCATCTTCTGTTTTTACGAGGGTTGAACTCCTTCAAAGACGATCTCAACTAAAGCCCAACATAATATTCTCTCCACACGTATTACCCACCTATTATTGGCTTCACCTAGCATTTCGGTAGGAACAGGAGGAAAATGTGCGAAAACGTATGTGTTTTAAGAGCGACAGGTTGGTTTCTGCTGATATTATTTTGCGATCGTATGCATGCATGATCTGTGAATGTATTGTGTAGGGAGTTGAAAGGGAGAACAACTTCCTCAGCAGGCAGCCAAACACAAGGTCTTTGAAATGCATAATTCTCATTGAAAGTGAGTCTGAAGTGAGTGACTTTACCCTGCTTCTGCTCCTTCCCTGCTTTTGAAGCCCAGAGATATAAAACTGAGCGTGTAAAAAAATTCATTTCACTTTCAAACGAACTGAAGGAGAAAGAGTGTGACGGCGGTGTGTTGAGGAGTTGAGAAAAGCACACCGAACGAAGGAATGCTCAGTTGATGCAGGCACCTTCTCTCGAACTTGGCCCGACTGTGTAATGAGTTTTCACTTGATGCGTTGCGTTCTGCATTTCAAAAAAAAACGAATTGCTCAAAACAAGTACCTAAATCCCTAACTAGCTCTCTTCGAGGTTTTGCGAACATTTTTATGAGTTTCTGGTTTAGAACTATGGGAAGGATTTGCGCATAAATTTAACGATTTTCAGGTTCTTTGTTTTCTAAAAACCAAAAGAAGGAATTGCATGAGTCTTGTCTGTGTGCCAACAACATCAATGTCGTCATTGAGTTTGTGGCAACTCTTCACTGGTTAACACTTGAATTTAAGGCAAGTGTAGCAAACTCCAGACGTAAAACGCACCAATAGGGAAAACGTATTAAAGATTGTTCGGAAATCAACACTTCACGAAAATTGGCCAAATATGATTTTTTTTATTTGACATTAAATATGTCGTGTGCGAAGCCGCATATTCACGATTATCGGACGATTAGTTTACTGTCATCACTCAATCTGTCCACAAAGGAAACGTACATTTCCACTCCACTCATTTGCAATACTATATCGTACAAGTTTGTATCTCATTGTACAATCAATTTTGTACAATGAACAAAAGGAATCTCTACCTACTCGAAAAAATTCATTGAGCGAGTGCTTGTCTTCTTGTCAGTCTCACTTTGAAGTCATTTTTTCACTCTTTGAAAATGGCTCAGGTGTGCAAAGTAGATTTTGTATGAAGTGTGTATTTTGACAGATTTTTCGAGCCTCTTGGAGTAGTGTGCGTGTATTTGTATGTAAACGCGCTTGTATAATGAGTAATGATGAGAGAGGAAAGAATGTATTGCCGGTCTTTAATTGCACTATTATTCAAATTTGTGGCTAGCTATGTGTGGCGGAGAGGGTCGAAAAAATGTGCATAGTGATGACGATCATTTTTGTAGGATCTTGATGATGACTGATGGGTTGTTCACATTGTGAGGTTATCTTTTCGATACAGCCACCACAAATAGTGTGATGATAGGATGCATTAAAAATATAATTCTTATCATGGAAAAGACTGTTGCACCTGCAAAATGCTGGCGTAAACACTTGTACATAATCCGACGAACATGTGCAATGTTGCAAACACTGCAACCACAGCGACATCAACATTTAAGCCATCTTAGAGTGGATGCAACAGCTAATGGAATTTCTAATGATCAGATTGCACTGTTGTTAGAGGAGGAGGTAGGGAAGGAAAAAGAGTTCCTCTCTTGGGGTCACTTCCGGTCAAGATGATGATCGTTGCTTCAGAGAAGGAATTACATGACAACCCTCGTGTCTTCTCGACTTTTCAAGATACTCTGCTTACCAAAACGTGATAACATGGTCGCACTCTCTGTTATGTGCTCCATGTGCGCATGTTTGAAGATTAAAAGACAACACAGGGAGCTTTATTGCTCTGTCAGCTTTGATACTATTAATAAACATGTTACCAGTAACTTTTTGCGGTGGTTGCCTCTGTGTGGTGACTTATGTCAAGTCCCACTCCTTCCTTGTGTGTTTTTTTTGCAAACACAATTAGCCATTTTTATATGACAGTGTTAAAATACTTTTTTGTTAAAAATCTAAAGGGACGCATCAATAAGCTGTAGATCATCATGTCAACGTGTCAGCGAGGGACTAGATTGAAAGAGAAAAGTTAACAAACTTTTAGATGGAAATCAGTATGCAAAATATAGGCCAGTTTAGCCACCTCGCCTGTCTTCCATATCGTCGACAGCATTGCGTGGCAAAGTGGCTCGTTATCCGTTTTGATAAGGTGCAAGCAACACTTTTGTTAAATAGCTAAAATTTGAATGGGGTTGTGCATCTTGTGTATGCAACCTAGTAAGGGTGCTACACATACGACACGAGTGTCCACTAGAAATAGAATAGAAATGCGTGTAATTAGTCATCGTTTGTATTAATCGCGGAGGGGAAGAGATTATTATGCTCCAACTACAATTTAACAATTCTTTTCTTCTGTGTAAAAACAATAATTCCTTTGGTTAAGTAATTCGCTCTCAACGAAATGATGAGATCATTTAGCCCGTGATTGTATTTTCGTTGAGTGTACCATTTTTTGTACCTACGTGAAGCGTGTGTGTGTGTGAGCGTGTAAGTGTTCATGCGGCTCAGGAGAAAAGTGGTGGTGGTGGTGATATCTGAAACGCAATTATGATCCTGTTGGGATGTAGCGAAAGTGTGGATGTGTGCGCCTAATGGAGAGAAAATGTATTGCTATTTCTCTTTTGTGCTTTTGCCAGCTAAAACCTCGAGAATCATCCAGAGACACGGTCTCCATAAGCAGCAACCACCAAGCCAGTCTAATAAGTCGTGCTAGGAGAGAAAAAGAAAACAAGTTTTCCACCCATATTTTATCCATGACTGAGTCCAGTTTTTCCTCTCCCTCTCCTCTCACTTCTTCTCGCTCTCACGTTTTTGCTACTCATTAGAGATAAATGAGATCCCAGTTACAATATGAACTCCTCGCATTACGTGCGTCGTATCTATGCTAGTGGAATTTATTAACCGGTTCCAGGCCAAGGACCTGGAAAGCTGTTTCGTGTGCAAACTGCAACCCACAGGTTGATCACCTACTGGCGTGTTGCATTTCCTCATTTTTTCATAAAAAGGCTGGCATCCTTTTTTACAACAAAAAATATCGGAAATGGACTCGACGAATGAAAGAACAAAATTACTTTTACTTCACAGACTTCCCGAAACGTTCTTCTGGAATCATTCTAATTATTTGTATCTTTTCCAAGAACACTGAATTTATACAAAAAGGCATCAGATTACTTTATTACTCGAAAAATAAGCAAGACGGATGCTACATAATAATATATTTTTGTTGCTAGTACTATCCACTGTATGACAGTAATGAAAGATCTCTCTCAATCTGAGCACAGTGAAACCCATAGCAAATATCATCAATTTATTATAAAAGCATGAAAAAATGAAGATGGTGAAGGAAAAATAAAGGTATGACATGTACGAAGATGAGAGAAAAAGATTTTTTTCTAAAAAGGAATCTATATACTTGCGTATACGACGATGATGATGGTTCAGGAAAAAAAGTGAAGTTTGAGCGAGTTGTGTGAGTTGAGAGAGAGAGAGAGAAAGAGATAGTGATTTTGAATTAGAAAACATCATGCAAAAACTGCACACCATGAATATCCGGTCGTTGAACCTGCTTCCTATAGAGTGTTGCTACTACCATCATCACACTGACGTCGAGTAGGTACGTGTATATACATACATCAAATGCCTACGCTCATCATCTCACTCAAGAGTGAGTATTCGACGATGTGGACTAGAGAGAAGCACACAAGTGCATCCAACACTTCCACCACACCACTGCAACAAGTTATAACCGTGTGTGTCATTCGTTAGGCTCTTATCGTCAGTATCATCACTGCAAAATAGAAGCTCTGTATTATACTTTAGTAGATCAAAAAATATATATGCTGCTCAACAATATCTCGTGTGGCAGGAAAGCAAAACGTATAAATGTCTACATAATAAGTGTGCGTATGTCCCTGTGTGATGTGTGTCATTTGAGCTCTCTCGGAAAGATAAGCTATTAGAGTTTGAAGCATGATTGTATTTACGGGCAGAAAATATGACAGGCAAGAACGAGACTTTTTCATTAAGTCTCTCTTTTGCTCACATATATGTTTTAGTTTATTACACTTATCAGGCGTACGTCAAAAAAACTAAGAATCATATCATGAGTCACTTTTTTCCAAACCGCGAGTTCAGGCGCAGATTCCTCATGCGAATTGTTGTTCACACAAGACCTTTTTAATAGTGCCTAATGTTTCCATGGTTTTTTAATTTCCTTGTTTTTTTAAAATTCATCCATACTCCAAATTTGTATCGCTCCTTTCATTCGTACCTTGCAAAAAAGCTGTTGTTGGTCTAACGCCGAATAATTTCATTATCCAGAAGAGACTTTGTGAGGGTGCATTCCCCAAATCAAGATGACGTATGCGCAAAATAAATATTAAGTGTAACAGGAAGGAGAGAGATTTGTGTGACAAACGCACTCCTTCTGTCTCCTCGTTTCCACTCAACAGGTCATTACTCAAATTATTTACGTGGATTTTACACATTCATGGCACAAGCTTATTCTTAATCCAACATCTTATCTGCTCTGATCGCGTAGCGTGAACTCGATGAACCGTGTCTATTTAAAGCCAATTTTTTTCATAGGGTTTATTACGCCAGTCGACCAGTTTAAAATGAGGTAAAAAAGTTACAGATGGAAACATTTACTGATAGATTCTGAGATTTGAGCACACACACATTAATCTTGTTGCACATGTCAGTGATTTTTCTTCAGTTGGGAATAATTTCAGGAAAAGAAAATATTCTTATTATATCATGTTGTAATTGTACAATTTGTACATCCTCCTCTCTCATTATGAAAGAAGTCCCGTGTCGTTTTTTCTCCTAAATAGGAGAATCCCATTGTCTAATGTTTTTTCTTCCAAATTCAAGCGTGACCGATTGGAATAAAGCTGGTATTGAAAGAGGCCTTGATGAAAGGTTTTGATGTCACAGTTCTATTCAACCTGTGTCCTTATACCGATCACTGTGGGAAATCCGGCAGTAGTGATTCCCGGTTTTTGTGAGTCATATATGTTCCAGTTTTTCCATTGAGGACAATGGTTCTTTCTCCATCCAGGAACTAAAAGTTTTTTTGTGCTGCAGGATTATTACTTTCTTAGTTGGGAAGCTTCCCATTTTCTTTTATGGCGAAGGATGATGAAAATGTATGAGGGAAAAGACGATTAGTTTTTCAGAGGGTAACATAATGTATACCTTTGTGAGAAGAGGACATTGGTAGGCTTTTGTGGCGTAATCAGTAATCAGCTCAATCAGGTGTGCATATACAAGGACATTCGGGTTGAACTCATTCGAAAACTTGTGAAAACCACAAATTTTTCCCGAGAGTCTTCTATCTACTACCATGATGAATGCGTCTTTTCCCTACGCCTGTCGTAGAAAAAAGCTGACACAAAAGTTTCCCTACAATTTGCAAAAATTCTTTCTCTCTGCCAACTTTAATTATGGATACCTAAATCCACTGTGGAGTGTCCAGGTTGTTGTGACTTTTATGACAGTTTGCAGCTGGGAGAAAAATCCTGCCAGCAATAGTTCACTTCCTGGTTTCTCCCACACACAAGCTTGTTGCCGGCATTTTGTCCATGAAATTGCATAATATCCAATCAAGGCTCTACGAATTTATTAAAACTAGGGAGGGAGAGTTTGGTTCCTCTTTTTTTCTGGTTTTACACTCGCTACATTTACAAATCGTCTCTTTTGATGACACACTATTCGCCGTGCAATTTTATAGTTTTTATTGGCAATGTAAAAAATACAAAATGGTTTGCTGGCACGAATCTTTATCCAGTGTTAGAAACCGGCAAGGAGCACGCGTGGAATACGACAATTTGCACAGGTGATAATTACATTGAGAAAGAACGTCGCTGCAACTTGGGCTGTCTATTTGAAGGTAAAAAATTTGTTATGTATTTAAGTTGGACCGTATGAAGTTTTGTTTCAAAACTTGGATGGACGAGTTAGTTGTCAGTACTCATATTTTAAATAAATTCTTAAATAATACTCCGACAAAGATTGAGGTTTAGTCACTACAGGCCGCAATTTAGTCGCATATTTGTGTGACACATTATGTGACGTTTGACATACGCCTTAATGGACTTTCATGTCGTGCATGCATATTACATAGGTCATCTACAATAAAGTATGCACGCTCCAGTATTGATTATCCTTTGCTTCAAATAGGTCTATGCTGCTGATGACAGGAAGGAAAAAACAGAGGCCAAAAAAGTATGCAAGTTGAACAACGGTGATGGCCAGGGAAGAAATTGCGTGGAATTCGAGGGCAGTTGTTTAACAATGCACATCATATTACATAAGAAGAATGTATGGCTCGCCCACCTTGACAATTTACGAGGTATGGTACACCGATTTTTTCCAGCATTTCCGCCTTGATCAAATTTTCACGGGCCATGCGTGTGTCCCACACTTGAAGTAATGGAGAAAGCTCTTCTGGTGAGGAGAGACTTTTTAATTGATCGTATTAATAAGGGTAAGTGGGAGATTCGAGAGGGGAGAAAGGGAAATGGTTGATTAATGATTAATTTATTATCTGCAATTGGTGTAATAGTTCTCGTGCCGTAATTGCCCAGTCGGGAAACGACTTTGGGAGAGGAAAAGACCTATTTTGTGGTGGCCACTAGTTGATGCAACTATGTGTACCTTTTCTCGATTGCACAATTAATTACGGACGTTATTATTTTCCTATAAAAACCTTTGTGTCGGGCCCCGGCGTTTCTTAAGTGGTGCAGCAGTTGTGTGCCGCTCACAGTTTGGTTGGTGGAGGAATGGTAGAGAAGCAAAGCAATTTTGCTCTGACACGAAGTGATTCGCTGGGAAAATGGTTTCTTTTTCGCTCTTCATGAAAAATGCAGAAAAGGAGAAAAGTATGCACTTGTGCATTTTCCCTTTCTACCGCTTCACCTGTACTGTTATAATGTCATTATATGTGAGGTGGTGTAGGCAACCTCGAATGTGTTTTCCCTGCCCTAATTGATATTCTCCTCGAGTTGTTCATTTTCTCTCTCTCCTGCTCACTTCTTTTGCAACTCATTACTCTCACGAGAGAACCGCTTTGTATATCATCATATACCTACTTCCCTAGACACACAGAGTGACAGTTTCATTTCTACTCAATTTTAACATAAGAAATCCATTGGGGTTGGGGAAGTGATTTCTGCCTCAGTGTGACGTGGCTTGAGAACAATTCTGCTATCAAGTTTAGGCAGAGGGCTACATATGTCTATTTTATAGAGTGTGAATTTATTTCGCTATTAAAAATTAGTTCAAAGAATGGACATTTCGGTGAAATGGGTATTAATGGAAGTTGAGAGGAAACTGGTTGTTCCACATCGGCATACATTTTTCATAGAAAAACGTTTATGTAATGAAGAAATTGCTTGTGAAGATCATTTATTGCGTAACAATCTTCACCATAGTTTTCAGATTTTTATACTATTTTATTACCAGTAGTTTTATCTAACTGAGCTAATTTCAAATGTAGCACGTTGAACAGCATCGTAATTAATTATATTGGAAACCTATATAGCATTATTAGTATACAAAGTGAGCTACTTGTTTTGAGTTCATCCCCTTCACACACCACACACTTGACAAGTCGAACTGCGTGTGCGATAAATTGCACTCTCTCCCTCTCTCGGCACGCACCAAGCTGCTTGTTTTTTTAGTTAATTTTAATAAAATTATGCCAGATTTTGATTCAAGATTTACGACCAAAGTTTAACATACGACATTCTAATTAGGTAAGCTTAAAAGTGAAACAAAATGGATACATTATGTTGTGCATTTTTTTACTTGAGGAACAACCAGGCGTTTGCAGAAAAATCTGCTTTACCCCCTCCCTAAAAAAATAAATATGTGTATGAGTGTGGATGGAGGGTTATATACGAGTGAAGTAAGGTACACAAGTGTACATACAATACTCATTATTTTGCATATAGAGTTTCCTTGCATAAATGTTATAAAATGCATTAAACAATTCATTAGATTGTTGATAACTAAATGAAGAAAACAAGTAAGCTTGATTCAAGATCCTGCATGTACAACACGCATGAAAATGCATATTATTACTCTCATGAGCCGCCAAGAAGTGTGCATGTACAACGTACGTACAGATATACGAGCATATTGTAATTTGTGAGTGTGTCTGCGCGTACCCTATGACTACCCCACAAATCCTGTATCCGAAGGGGCATTGCACTTTTAATTTTTATGATAAGTAGCAAGTAGAATGCAATTACATTTTTCTCTTTCATCGATAAGCTTTTCTTTCATTCTCCCCATGCAATACAATTTGCAGCGTATATAGTTTTAAACTCGTATACGAGACATGTACCTTTAAACGTGTAAGGATCAACTTCGTCGTATATCTTCTTAAATGCTTTATCGAGCCTTCAGATGATCTCACAATTTTTTTTCTTTAATATTGCCTTTGCAATATAAGATAATCACGTTTGCAATAAAAGAAAATTAACAACACATCTATATATAAATTGCAAAGATGAAACTGCTCAAGAGGACGCGCACATACGTCAAATGCAAAGGACCGCTGAAGTCAAGCCACCTTCCGTATTTTTGATGAAGGAAATGATTCATGACTTCATTATTGCTATTATTATGGCCCTTGAAAACCAAATTTGTATTTGTTCGATGAATCGACTCCACTCACTTCTAGCAAAAACCTGAAGAGGAATTTGCCTAAAATATGAGAGAGATTATGCAAACTTCGCGGTGAAGCGTAAATCTCCCAATATTCATCATGACATATTTGACTCAACAACGAAAAAAGGATTCGAACTTGCTGCATAATAATATTCCACACTGTCAGATTGTGAGTTTTGATTAGAGCACATTATATATTTTCCCAATAAAATCTTACAAGTAAAGTCAAGGGGAGGGTTCACCGCATAACCTGCGGGATTAACGTTTCTAGGCGCAACTTTAGATGCTCTACACAATAGGTAGACATTTGGACTTGAATGGGACCATTTATTAACCGTACTAGAGCAGGTCTGTGTAGAGAATTTCCTATTGAATTATTGCCGATTTGTGTTTGCTAATATATCAAAACAGGATCGGAATTTCTAATAACAATAGATGGCAAAAATTGTTATTTTGAATGCTTTACCCGATGAGGCGTAGAAAAATTTTCGAAAAATTTCACAGGTGCATTTTTACTACATTAAAACTGCACGACTTTGAATGAAATCTGAAATTAAAGGTATTATACTGCCCCATTCAAGTTGCTAATTAACACCATCGTGTAGAGCATAAAAAACTGCATCAGAAAGTGAAGGAACGTCTTCAAAAGCGGTGAACCTTTTCCATGAGTTTACTTGTTAGTCCTCCACATTCTCATGAATGTTTCAGTGGTGTGCCCCGCCACCTCAGAGAGCAAAGCGAGCAGCAATGTAAAAGAAGAAGGCGCCCGCCGGTTTTTCCATTTGTCGAAGGTCACACAACAGTCATCTTTTGCACACTCGTCGGTGTGTTTTCACAGTCAATTTTTCCAAACGGCCCTGGCCTTGTTCTCCTGACGAAGATAACTTTCCATAATGAATACGAATGCAGTAGTTCATCCAATAAGAAGACGAGTGTGGTGTGCATGTGCTACAATTTGTGACGTGTGCAAAATGCGAGCGTCTCATTGTCCAAAATGAAATCAGTCATATTCATGCTGTTCCGGGTGGACAGCGAGGCACATCAGCACCAAACATTTCTTGACCAAGCAATCCTATAGTGCTTTAATTACTCAAAATATCGTCATCCCTTCACACTTCCACCCAAAAATTAAGAAAGGGTGGACATGAACACTTTGTGTCAGTGAGAATCATCGAACAACCAATAACCAATCAATATGAGCATCATTGGAGCAGAAATAGTCAGTAGGCGATACAATTACTAGAGAAGTGAGATGAAGGAGTGTGATGTGACTTGATTACCGGCAAGACACTCATTATGATGCGTGCTGCAATAAGGAATGAGCTCTTTTACTTTCATCATATTTCCTTCTTGTCACATTTTTTATCAGCTCTACATCATGTGCTCTGCGAGAGTCAACCCTTTTTGGAGTACTCTTCTCCTCCGCTGCGCGCGGCAATGAACACAAAACAGTTTGATGCTCATATAATATTTTAATACATTTTTGCGCATCACCTCAAAGAAGCGCAGCAAGTCAACAAGAAAAGGAGTCGGAAAGATGATCTTCATCACATCATCGTTTTCGCTGAGCGATGTGATGGCCAAGCACGACAAAAGGCAGAATGACCGTGATAAGATGACGTTGAGCTTTTCTGAGAGAGTATGTGTGTGCGAATGTGCGGGTAATAATGTGATTTGACGATGAACATGCAAAAAATTTATTAGTTGAAACTCTGCACACGAGTTTTTTTCTGCTTACATTGTGCTCGTGTGTGTGTCTAATGTAAGAGAATGCACACAAACAAATTCAATAGCCATCATCATCCCTGTAAATCAAATGGTACGATTTAGAGGTTGAATATACTTTCATAATATTTACATTCACGCTGAAAGTAATTGATGACTTTGTTTCGTATCGCTTTGCATCTTCTATTGTGGCTCAACAGCAAGATACAGTATCCTTTCCTGAAGTCGAGGACTCACTCGATTACTTGCCGTATTATAGGAACTGTACGGAGATACCTATTGTTTGTATTCAAATGGAGCCCATATACTACAAATAGTGTAGGGCTCCTCAGAACATTGCAAATCCTAAAGTTCGCAACACAACGAGCCATCTGTGGGCCGAAGACGAGTTTTCAAAATCTGACGTGAGAATTTATACGTAAACCACACACAAGTGTTCAGCGAAGAGGACAGAGAGACGGAGGAAATACGTAGAAGGGATTCCGTTTTCATTGAAGGCATTACAAGGCTCACTTATCCTCTCTCTCTCTCCGGTATTCATTCTCAACCTTATGGGGCCGGTAAGTATTCGCACATGTAAATATTTCGCGATGCACTAAGAAATTCTTGGGATTTGCAGTGTGTCGCTTGGATTTGCAAAAACATGGGATGCTACTTAGACCTGAACAATGCGAATGCATTGGAAGTAAAAAAAAGTGAAAGTTTCGTCTGCATCAAGTTCATTCTCAAGTTGAAACCGTAACTGTAGGGATAGCAGGTATGCAAGACATGCATTTCTTAGCTCGCGATGTCTTCAGATGCAAAAACGCCTCGGCTTATTATGTACGCTCATTGTTGTTTAGTGACGTGCTTTGGTGCTTGCTTTTTTCATCATTGAACATTTTGAATGCACCGTCTTTTGTGTGAGAGTACTGCTCTGTAGTGTGTTCTCGTCGTAATCGACGTAATGTGCAAATTTTTCGATGCCACACTACTCGCTTGAGGCGAAAGAGAGAAGATTAAACGGATTGTCGAGTCTCACTCTCGCTCGCCTTCGATATACCTTTTGACTGAAGGCAGGAAGCTGAGAGGGTAATAGTCAAAAGTGTGCAGAATCCCTTCAGGATTTGCTGACCATTTGTTGTTCAGTAGACGAAGTGAAAAAAAGAGTTAAAATCCTTGATTTGCTCCCCTTGACATTCCATTTTCATACACTAGCTCAATCATGATACACAAGGTAGATTCATGGTTGTCCTCTAACTTCAAAAGTGTATATTTTATCCTTATCTCGTACGCGGTAGACAGGCGTTTGATTTTGCAGCGATATTTAATCAGAAGAAATAATATGCAAAGTACAAAACAAATTCACGAGTTTGTACATGTAAGCTATACATTTAAACACTGTTTTCTACGAAAAGGATGTCTCAACTTTGAAAAAATACACACAATAAATAAAATTTTGTTGTACGCGTCATATCGTATAGGTTGAAACAGCAAAAAAATTCCCCTGTCTTTTCCTAAGTTTGTTTGGTCAAAAATGAGGAAGTTTTGAATGATGTCACATTTTACCGGCTTATCAATTTGACAAGCTGTTCTCTAACGATCCACTCGACAATTGGGTCGAAGACGTATGGACTGCATGGCATACAGAAATTAGATGCATTTTGATGCAACCGTTTTCACAATATTCTTAACTTGCTGATCATCGACTTTAATCCCTATTGCCTACCGCATATCGCTATCGTTAGCGATAAACTTGGAATAAAAGTAAGGAAAAAACCAATTTCAATGAACTTGATGCTTCTGAATGCTATAATGTTGCATGAGTGTTCGTATTCCTTCATAACAGCATAATACAGACATACTTTTACCCACAATTACATCTCATGTGGTATGTTCATCCATAGGCAAAGTTTACTTTTTGCCTCGCGTCTCTCTTTAATGAGCTTATTACAGCTCGCATTGTTGTGAAGACGCAGAAGGAAAAAGACATTACTCATTCTAATTCCTTGTTCTGAATCATCAGCTGTGTATATGCGCGTAATGTGAGTGTGTGAAGTGTCATTGAGACAGTGACTTGTTTCAATGTCAACCCTTCCCTTGATATTGCCAAGAGCATTTACACACTCACAGTCATTGCCACGCAAACTCACTCAAACAGTATGACATGACTGCCTTTTCAGTGAGGCGTAATAATAATTATATTATTACCACTGTACACTATCGCTTACTATAAGCCCTGAATAAATCAGTTAACCATAATTAAATGCTCAACTGACAATGTGTTGCATTGTGATACCTACCCCTCCATACGTCTACGTAATTCTCGTCAATTTTTATGACGCGCAAAGGGCAGGCAGCTAAAAGAAAAGTGTGCGCGGTGGTAAGGGTTAAAGAAGCTCGCCTTGCGAGTCACCACGAATAGGTGTCTGACGCGAACATCTCATCAATCCATTGCTTCTCGGTACTTATATGGGACAACAATGTTAGGAGTAAAATCAACTACGTGTGGAGTAGTAGCGCCTTCGTCGAGAATTTGCAAAATGTGTGCGCAAGAGTTACAAGGGGAAAAAATTAAAGCTACCTTTCACGTATGTCTCACGTCTTCACAGCAAGACATTGTGAGCAGAAAATGTGCATCATTCTGTGTGAATTCTCGAACGTGAGGTACTTGTGTATTTAGTGTAAAGAGAGAAATGCTCACACTTTTCATCCTTCCTCTGACAACACGCAGGAGACGTCTTATTTGTGTTTGTGTTAGAGAACACTTGCTTTCGCGCGTGAGACTAAAACGCTAACTCACAAAATTTCCACTGTTGACTTTTCATGTGGATTCAAATCGCAAAAAAAGGCAACCCTAAGGGGCATACGCCACTGCACAAAATCCTACCGTGTAGCTAATGCTATATGTGTATATCGCTGTGTGTTCAACTTAAGTTCCCAATAAGCGTCTTCATTGTTATCTCAAATCATTGTTGAACACTTCACCTTCCCGTGGAACCATTAGTCGTCTCTAGGTCAACTTCATGGGCTGTTTGCACTTGAGCAATAAAAAGTTGATTATGCAATTTCTTTTAGAGGAGGCTCACACATATGGAGAGCACATTTATCCTTTTTAAACACACACACCATGTACGACTGCGTGTGTGTGTTTATAAGAAAGAGAGTAAGATGACTGTGATGATGACGTACTTCTAATTGAATTTAACGTCTCTCTCTCTCTCATGTATTGTAATAAAAGTCACCGTCGAAGAGCATATGATGGGAGGTGACATTGAAAAAAATAGAAAAGCTTTCGTCGCAAATTTTTCGTTGTTGTTGCACGAGGAAATCACTGTAATAAAGTACTCAGGCGTGTGGACATTGAACACTAAAATTACAGAGCATATAGACATAATCATACTCATATAAATTTACGCACAAATTGCACATTTTTCTTCCTAGTCACTAGTGTAGAATACCAAAATTGCAACAAAAAATACAATATAGAGGGGGATGACTGAGGTGAGCATATGTTGAAAACCCGATTTAAGAAAAACAACAAGACGTAAAATTCACACGGGGGTGGGAAGTCATCCGGTTTCTCATCATTCCCAGGGTTGTGAGTGCGAGTGGAACTTTTTTCACTCGTGAGAATTGTACTTGGAGACCGAGTTGTTTCAATGACCTAAAGATACAAATTGCAAGATACATTTTTCGCCATTCAAATCTATGTCAAGAGTCAGTTGGCCAGTGATGTCAAGAAGTTCCTTCATGTTTTTAGTGGGAAAGGTTGCTTGTGCGTCCATGTTCCATACATTTTGGTGGCAGTGACATAATGACACTTGAAGTCTTTGCTCTTGCTCTCTCTTGTCATTGAGCTACATTATAATATGTAACATTCATTCTCTCTCCAGTACAACAGTTGGAATTAGAAAGTGCATGTTAGCAAACCCCATTCAATCATTATTCGGCTTAACTTTGTCAACAAATCTCCAGTTATGATTTGCAGTCCGACAAAAATGTGTGACGTTTGCAAAAGCATGTTATTCAAAAGTGTGATTAATCCCAATGACATTGACACTTTTAAGACTAATAAGCAGTTTACAATAGGACCGCTCTCGTGGATGCATTCAATTCCGCAAGCGTCTTCAATTAGTCGTCATCATCATCATTATTACGAGACTACAAACACAGAGTTTTGCGAGTACGCCAGCATTCTATTATAATGGGCTGAGAATTGCAATTTTTTTGTTTGCATTTTCAAGTATATGATATGGTTGTCTACAGAGAGGGTAACAAGACGAGAGGATGCATCATCACAGGAAGGAAGGGTAATGGCCGACCGTGGTACTCGTGACATAAAATGCAGTCATCAAGCACGGATTAGACACGGTCTCGGTTGAACTTCACCATGGGTACCCCAACAACAGGAGTGGAGCATATTGTATACCTACAGATTGCATTAAATTACACATCCTACTTGTCGGGAAAACTGACTTTAAAAAAACATACATACTCACATATATGTGCATAAAATTCTACTCGAAAAAAGGGGTGACTTTTTATATATTGTTTACAGACAAACACCAGCCTTTATTTTCTGCATCCAACAATGCAATCTGCATTCAGGTCAGTGACTTGAAAAAAGAGTAACAATAATATGCTCATGTCATTTTTCTTGCGATTTTTGTCGTGTCTATTTTAATGCACAAAACAGACCAAACACAGCGCACACGACAGTGTGTATACTTTTACAGCCCTGGTATCTGTTTACACATGGCGTTGTTTTTAGAGTAGATCAAACTCTCAACTTCAACAGAGAGAGAACTTTTATGACAAAAAAAAACCAGACACAAACTTCAGCTCACTACTTGTACGGAGGAGGATGATGATGACGACGACGATGATGATGTGATGATACGCAGCAGTTCTTTTTTAAAAATCCACTTCAGGTGCATCCTAATAAAAAGGTAGGAAAAAGGCAGACGTATTTTTACTCGATGAGTGGTATGAGAGTAAAAGGGAAGACAAAAAACTGAATGTGCAAAAATGAGAAAATGTTAAAAATCGATTAAAGTTTCGTATGTCAAGAGCTGAGAAGAAAGAGAGAGAGGGAAAAATGGCAAAATGGAAAACTTGTTCCCTTATTGTTCGGCGTCGCACATCTAATCGTCCCAACAGATTTTGATTCGTTAACGACGAAAACAGGTTTTAAACTCACGAAAACTATTTTTCTTTCTCTCCTACGTTTCTTGTGTACGTATATGCGTTTATTTTTCACCATCAGCGTGTCATATTATCATCTTCCTCGATTTGAGCACTAGTTACAGCGTGCCAGAAACATACGCGAGGATTTTCTCCTTACACATCTATCAGTTCGCTAACACTCAATAATATCCCATGCTCTCTTCGTCTCTGCCAAAGTATAAAGCAGGAACGAACTAATGTCATAAGTCAAGGCAGCTGACTGAACTATAAAATGCATCGTATTTTCGCTTTCATACTTTCCCTTCAGAGTTTTTACTACCTTGATTCGCGAGCGAGTGAATGATTTGGCTCCGAAAATAATGAAAAGGGCTGAGAGTGAGATGTAGAAGGGGAAAAGTAAATACAGGTCAAACAGTCATGTCATATTATGGGCTGAGCAAAATGCTGCAAGAGACGTCATCATGAGAATGAGAAATATATTACGATTTTTTTATGATCCACGATTCCCTTCCTCTGTCTCACTATCTCCTTTATGAATTTCACTTTAAAAATCACTGATTTTAACGAAACTCGAGTTCGTGAGATTTTCGAAAGGTGAAAAATGCAGTGCCGAGTTGAGCCGAGGTACACGCATTTTTTTGTCGTTTTTAACATTGTCTTGCCAAAATTGCTTAGAGAAGGGACCATAAAACACAATTGAATCTGTTGGAGAGACACCTGCACAAAGAAAATCACTTTCAATTGATTTTTATTTGATTTTCAGCTACAAGTATTGCTCATTCTCTGTGAAATTTGGGGAAATGTGACATTTTATTACACCTTCATTTGTGGCAAGTCGATGCAAGCTTCCTAGTGTTTAAGCCCTTTCCTAGGTTAGACCTCTCTGAGTCCTTTCAAAACGGCCCAGTTGAGAATGCTAACGAGAAATATATAGCTCTGGTTGTGGTGTTCCTGTGTCCACGACACAAGTTGACTTTTTCGATGATCGCCTTTATCGTAGCCTTCAAACCATACTTTTCAATCATCACCGTGATTGTTGCGAACTGTCGCTGCATTCAAATTAAAAGCTCGTTTTTCTCTCCTCATGCGAGTGAGCTGCCAGTTGGAAAGGCCAATAACTTGTCAAGTTGGACGCGCAAGATCGTAGGAGACCTGAGTGTGTGTTGCCCTATAATGACTTTCGGCTAGCTCAAGCTTAGACACAGGAAAGCTTGTCAAAATCGAACGAAATGAAGCTAAAGAGCGCATATGCCCAGCCAATGTCATTATCCTGCTTACGTGACAGTTTATTGCAATTCTATAATAAAGTGTGGCTGATCAGCTCAGCAATGGCAGTTGTGATGATGAGACGGCAGTCAAACCTGAATGTTTGACGATAAAAATTGTCGAGTGGATAAGACGCGCATTACATTTAACAATTTGGATCACGAAAGCTGCACAACGAAAATCAATTCTGCATTTTTTCCAAGACGCATTAAATTACTGCAGTGCATCTCCTCAAATAGATTAATTGCGGAAAAATGCACTGCAATCGACTCCGGGTCGTGTTTAGCGTTGAATTCATATTGCAAGAAGAAAAAAAACGACGATTTGCAAAAGGCTTCTAAAAATCGTGCGTGTCATATCTAATCCCACGTAATACACAGTAATCAATATTAATGAAGGAAGAGCTATAACAGACAACATATTAAGATTAAGTGTCTAACAAGAAAAGACAAGCACAGAAATTGGTATACATCTGAAGCTCTACTGGTTATAGCTATCATCACCTCAGTCTGTGCGTGAGTGTTCAATGTGCTCCAATAGAGTAACTCTTGGGAGAAGTAGTCGTCGAACTCAAGAGTATGAGAAAGCTGATAAAAATAAGGTGGTACAATGGTACATCACACACCTTGAGGCAACTCACGCCCCTGAATCCCAATCTGAATTTATGAATACAAGCACAGAATAAAAAATAGTCCTGCCCTGCCATACCATATATATATGCATCCACTCACACACTTATTATTATTGTGAATTCATTAAAAAGTAATGTGTAGCGTCGATGTTATAAGCGCACATCCTAGAGAGTTTAGCACAATAATAGGTAATAATAATATGCATTCGGATGAACAAAAGGGCAATGGATACGTAAATATATACGTATATGTGTGTGTTTGTTCGACGTGATTTCGCCTACAATAAATTCTCGACATTATCACTTTACGTTGAGCATATTATTTTTTATGTTTACCCTAACAGGATCAAGGTTTTGCATTGACATCCTGCCTCGCCACCAAGGTCAAAATACAGAGCATTTTTCTGGTCATATCCTACATTTCCTGCATCTCTTCCCCCAACTCTAAAAATTCATCTCTCTCTCTCTCTGGTTGAACTTTGTTCTTCCTTGCTTCAAGGTTTGCTGGCTGGATGAAAAGATGAAACAAGTCCTCTGTTTCAGTCAACTGCAAATCTGTTGTTCAACTGCAAATTCAACGTTTGTAGTTTCACATCAGTGCCATCTTCTTGTATGATGGGCAAGTGTGCCTCACACTTTTGTGACCACGCTAAACAAACGTTGTAATCGGTCAACTAACGCAGTGTCGCCGCATCAAAACAGTATCGAGCATCTTCATCGCCTGTCTGTGATCATTCGCAAATAATAATGCATCCGAGCTGATTACAGTGCACTACTCTGATAGCAGTTAGACGAGGTACGCACAATCCTTCTATGAAAATGACACTGCTTTCACGCCACGCAACACCTTATCAATAATTCGACAAGTGCTGTCAATATAACAATGTATTCATAAGTAGCAACTTTGATTGATACATTTAATCAGTTTGGAATGACTAGTATTTGAGGCGTCGAAAAAAATGACGTCCCTGAAGGATTTACTCGTTCCACATTCATGTGAAATACTTCATGACGCCAGTTTTAAACCATGACTGATAATGATGATGATCTATAACTAGCACGTATGAATCCAGAACCAGCTGGATTCTTCTGAATTGTAGTCAAGGACTTCAACGGTTTTTTATCATCCTCAAACATTTCTACGCACGCATAATGCGTCCTCGAACAAGAAAAACTCATCTTGAACACTCCATCCATTAATGCATGAATGATTTTTTTTCTCCACTTGGATTTTTTATCGTGACGATGGCATCATCATTGTGAGATTTTTTTCCAGCGTGCCCACAGTTTGCGGTTTCATAAGACTGATGATGATAAGCTCACAGCACTTCATGGTGAAGACAAAGTGTGTTGTAGCTCTTGATACCGGCATTTTAAGCAACAAACAAACAAATTATGCTCCACACAAAGAGGAATATCTTGATGATGCTCAAGCGGGGAGAAAGGGAAATGTCTACCTGCAGTTTTGCAGAGAGCATACACACAGAAATTCCCAATGATTGTAGGTGTGATGATTACAAAATTGGTTGTCAACCCACACACATACGCTTATTTTATTAGCGAGGAATACAGAAAATGATATGTTAAATCCAAGCCTCGAAAAAACACCATTGTCAAGACCTTCACACAGACATACATTCATTCATTCGTTCGTGAACATAAATGTACTCTACTCTGTGAGTCTGAGTGACGGTTACCTTGTAAAAAGCACCTTGCTCAATGCTCCTTCTTGTCATTGACGACCTTCTCTCCGCTTTCTGTTTTATACTTGCTTCTCTCATCAATTTTCAGCGTACATAATGTAATAGGCTCATCGTCAGTCCTTATGATATACATGCATATACCATACAGTGCCATTTTTGCACCTGAAAAAAAAACATTGCAAGACTCCTTATAAATATATAGTGTATTATGCATTTATACATACTAGTGGTATGGGGACTATAAACTTTACGCATGTTTTTTTTCTCTAAATCACAGTGTGTATAGTGTAGGTAGTAAAATAATATGAACAATGAGGCTGATGCAAATGTGTTTTTAATCCTTTGTGCGTACATACACTGTAGCACAGAGAGAGTGTAAAATCGTTTTTTTTTGCAAGAGCATACTCTATGAAGGATATTTTCACTGTGCGTTACCCTGCATATTATTCGCAGTGTAGAATGGATGTTACGATTATGATCAACATCGTCATAATAGTAGTTCTCCCCACTATCATCACCACCACAACCACCTCTGCTGGCAACTTGCTTTAATACATTGTAGTCGAGCGTGTGTTTTGCTCACATACAATTCGTGTTGACTTTGACTCAGTAAAAAATGTTTTCATCTAAGGTCATTTTCCTTTTTCTGGATTTGTTTAGGCCTTTCTTGAGGTTGATTTTTTTTATACACAGCAGCCGTTTGTTTATGCATATACGCAAAAATGTATAATAATATATGCCTCATTTAATGCGTACGCGTATACTGTGTTTATACGTTTTGTAATCACAGTTGTGGATATATCTGGAAAAAAATCTTGACTGAAGGTTGAACACCAGAATTGCAAATACATTTTTTAAGTAGTAACCGATATACAACACGCTAGTCGCTCATGGTGGGTGAATGATTAACACCGTTTTAACCTTCCTGTATTACTGGATAGCATTGAGCTTCTGCTTTTTTTGTTGTTACTCACAGCACGATAACAATTAGCACCGTTCCCATTGAAGTATGGTGCGAGAGGAGACAAAAAAATGTTATTTGCGTGAGTGTCTGATTGGCGAGAGAGATTTCGTGTGAAGAAAAACGGTTCAAGCATCTGCATTGATGTTGAGTTGTAACAAATACGGAAGTGAATCAAACTGTTTTATCGGTTGAATTACTGGGAACTGGAAGATTACAACCAGGGGCTTATCTCAATTTCAATAAAATTTGGGGGATGCACAAGTACATAATTTATATCGTGAATATTAGTATATTGAGATAGTGTGTTTGTACAGAATATTGCGAACGTTTTTTATTGCAATGACAGTGCATGCATTTGGTGCATTTGAAGTGCTGATTAACGCGTACACACAGTTTCACATTTTATCTCTTTCTCATTTTTTCACGTCATTTCAAGTGGATAAACAAAAGTGGGTGACAATAGTCAATGTAATATCACTCTGATGTGTACAGCACAGGAAAATGTGCGGAACAAAATTTCAAAGTCTCTGATTTAAAAGCACAGTGATAAAGAAAGGTTCCGTTGATAAGCGTGATTGTATGGCATTGGGATGCAAGTTGCAACAGGTGAAAAAAGTCACAGGAGCTGATGTGAATGTAATTTGAAACGTAATGTGTTCGGCACCGGCCACTCAAATCCTTGATAAAAACCACAGTTAACTTCTCGTTGAAAATGCCTGGTCGTGAAAAGGTGGCCGATTGGTTTTGCCCTCAGTTTCATTCACCTTAATCCTCGCATGGATTTATGAACAGAGGAAACTGTCAATGTATATCAGAGTTCCAACTGCATTCGATAACTATGTACTAATCTATTTAATAAACAGGAAGCGTATTTTAATTTTATACCGTACATGGAACTACGTGCTCGATTGCTACACTACCAGCATTCAAATTTGTCACTTATCAGTAGATTTGGCATGCATGATTAATTTTTTGCGACTTAATCTGATGGTGCAGGGAATTGTCAGTCCGAAACGAAAAATTGCATTGTAATGTAAAATTGCTTTTCTTCTCGCAGGTTACAAGTCACACAATTGAAACTTAGTCCAAAATGACGAGGAGTGTGGGTAACAGAACTGGAGACGGACTCGGTTTGGATTATTTAATAAAGTGTATTTTTGCTATATATTTTATAAAGCTCGCAAATAACTAGCCATGACAAACTAATCTGGCTTGTCAACAAACTTTAATCGAGCGGAAGACAAGAAATTTTACTCACAGCTGAATTGGTGTGACAGTTTCCTATATATGAGATGATGCGAAATCATTTATGCGTTAGTCGTCTCACGAGTAGGAAATGCTCTGAAGCACTCACACTTCGTTTTCATTTCCAAGCAGGATGAGGTGTGATGATTTGTGACATAAGCTGAGTTAAATTGCCCGTAACCGTTTACTTTTACTTTACCTGAATTAAAATATCCTCTTAGCACCAACAACAATATGCTCATACTGCTAGCAAAAACTTCCATGTTACGCACTGAGCACATCAACGCCATTATTTTATTGAATTGGGTTAGCAGGATTGAATAAAACTTGATTAAATTTGTCATCGTTGAGCGAGTCCAATGCAGCTAAATGCGAAAATGTTGCGCGTTGCATTTTACGTCAATAAGGAAATGCGTTGAGTTTCACAGATTGACAGTACTTGAGGAGGTGCAGAATTTCACCTGGTCGTTCACGCCTTTTACCTGAGGTAAGTGAGATAACTTGCCGAGCTTTAGGTTTGATCGCACTTACACTTCATGAAATAGAATATAATCATAATATCTCCTCGCCCGTTGTAAATCATACGTCAATCGTAACGCCTAAAACCGCAGTCAACTCCATTTTTAAGCGAAGACATGCCTCCATGAATAAAAAATATTGACGCCCGCCAAATCAACGCTGAAAGAACAATGATCACCTACAAATAATGAGCAATACAGCCGCGTCTACATATCCCAAAATAGAACTCACATAATAATATTGAATGTGAACTCAACTTTTCCTCAAAGCTACTTGCTACAAAAACAACATCAAGCGTCACGAGGAGAGTTTCTGAGCTCAGTGTATGACCACCGCCATAATATCTCTTGACGTTTTCTTTAAAAAAAATCCGAAATCATGCAGCTAGTAGTCTTGTTAAGATAACTCTTGGAGCAAGAAAGGCCAGTTTTGCGAAGCATAACAGACGCAACTGGTGATTTTGAGAAAGTGAGAGTGGTTTGCAGGGGAAAAGCTGTAGGAAAAATGGAAGAACTTAAACAATCTGAGCGAATGTGCTGTGGAGGTTATGGAGCTCACCTTTGCTCACTTCACATCACACAAAGATAGCATGTTGGATGGATAGATGGACTGCGTTCATGAATTGCGGTGGTGTGCCACTTGAGCGAGAGAGCACCCGACGGTCGTGTTTTGTGGGTGCCGGTCGATATACCGACTTTGCTACCGGTAGAAAGAAACAGCTCTCACTCATCATCTCTCGCCAAAGGCAAGAACACACGGAGAAAGAATTAAAACGTGTGTAATTATTATGAATACCTACCACACACATCGCTTATTCGTGTAGGTTATTATATCATGATGATTTTATTAGTGAGCTTCTTCAGATAACTTTTACTTTTTTAATATCTCCTCGTCAAAATTTATAGAGTTATACACACAAGCTACATTGTGTGTTACTATTCAAATGATACATAGATGCAAATGGTTTAGAAATTTGCGTTAAAATGTGCTCACAATCAGTATTATGGATATTTTCATTTTTCAATTTATTACGTAACCTTCTCCGTAGCATTTTGAATGTACTTCGAGGTTTGAATGAACTTTTTCTCCATTTTAGCATGTTGTTGTTGGTAGTACAAGTTCGCGTGGCTTTTCCTTTCATTTCTTCTCTCTGTTTTCGTACTTTGTGGAGGCTCAAGTGTAGACCGCGAGTTCACTGGACTCTCCAACAAAACATTTCTGCTCGTTTGTAGTTTGATACTCTCTCTCTATGAGATACTATACTAGCACCCAGAGTTCTTCGCTTTTCTTTTATCATTTTCTATATCAAACTCTACATTCCTCTCGGTCTGGCCATCGTCAATGTATGTATTATTATGTAAAGTTTGTTAGCATGTGTAATGCTATTAGCTCTATTATTATGTCATTCATGTAATGTCAGACGAAATGCGACAATGACGTGTGCGGACGGTTGTGGCCTAAACCTCTGGACGCGAGTGGTAAGGTTTTCTTGGTGCTCAATGAAATCTGAAAAATGAAGGAAGTTTTCAGTGCACTTGCTATGCAATTTTTTTTCCATGTGGTCGCAACGTTCTCCAAGAGTTGACCACGAAACAAATCTGATGACCGTGTGGTGGACATAAAAAAGCTATTCCAGCCGTCTAATTTTGAAGGAACTGTGAGTTTTTTTTATGTCTTTGTCGTTGCATTCCGGAAGTTTATTTTTGTATGCTCATTTTTTTAAAATACAGGAACATTGATATACATGTAAACCTGTATGCAGTTTGACTTACTCATGTAAGTCGTTTTGTTTACTTCTCTGTAAAAGCGATGACCTCTCATGTACCAATTTTCCCATTTTTCTTCATCTGAAATTCTCAATAAGCTTGTCTAAAGTAAATAGTGACTGTAAGTTACAAATCGTTGTTGAGTCGTCAGCCATTTGCTGTTTCCCATTTCGAATGTCATCAAAAGAGAGCCTTAGGCTAAGTAAATACATCGAAAATGAGACTCTGCAGAAGCTGGATACTACAGCCTTGTCAATAATAGCATAGGCAACATAAAAGTGCATTAATTCAGCACGTAATGCAGCCCTGCACAAGAAAAGTCATCATGCCGTCAATCATGCACAAAAAAAGACATTTCTCTTTCTCTGCTGTAAAACACTCACCCAAACTGAGTTCGCGAGTTTGTAATCAATTTTGCTCCGCCACATATATATATGTAATAGCAACGGAGGAGGAAACTGTTGTAATGTAAACATAGTATTTGTTTAGAAGATCCGAGTGTCAAGGACCTCATCCGGAAAATCAAGGTACGAGTCCAATCTCTCCGAGAAATGTTTTACGAATCATACGCTTGCATATATGCAAGAATATGACGATGATGATGACGATGACAAAGAATTCGTGAAAGCTCAAGCATGATCCGCATCTATGCATACCTGCCTCACTGGAAAACATGGTCTGGAAAGTAAACGACGTACTTTCCCAAAGTTCAACCTGAACACACATGAGCAACGTCTGGCACTACGCTGGAAAGCCACAAGAGCTCTGGAGAAAGGGGAAAAACTGGAGAGAAGGACGTTGCTCGGAGAAGAGTGCGTGAGTACATTGACCGCGACAACAAACGCGAAAAAATAGTGGTAATAGTGCATGACGATGTATGACGACGTCGTTGCGAAGCTTCCTTATAAGCTTCCTTTTACTCTCTTTCGCACACACACTTAGGTCGTGTTGTACTCTGAGCACGACAAGATAAAAAAAGAAAAATGCCATATCCAGTGCGAATGTGTAAACAGACTTTGCTCGCCACGCTATCTTTCTCTTTGCTCTCTCCCGTCATGCCTTTTCTCTCTCTCTCTCTGAATCATCAAGTCAGACCGGCAAGTTTATGATCAGTGAAAGCTTATTATATAATGTCATACAAGTCGTTTCGCTGCTAGTGTGGAGGGAACAACTAGTGCCATAAAATGTTCGCTCACAATCATCCCACTGAATGCCCACTCTCTTTTACTCTTCCCATATTATGATGAATGGCGGACTTGGTATCTGTGTACATGTAAAAGGAAAACTTCAGTCTGGTAATCCTCTCTACTCCTTGTCTCTCCTTTTGACAAGAAAAACGGCGAAAAAATGAACGCTCTGTTTCCCGGGGAGAACACAAGAAGCCAATGTGCTTCATCGATGCAACGGCAGACTTTGACTTCATTCACATATTATTTATAGCACATACGTTTTGGTTGTGTGCAACTAGTGACTTGAATCTGTTTTTTTTGCGTACATCGTTTCCTTGGTCGGAGAGCAAAAAGGGCAACGTTGTGCTACAATCTGGAATCACCTACGCGTAACCACACACACTCATACTGTAATCATTAAATCTGGATTTGTATACTTCCTAATGATTTGACGAATGTGTTTGGATTAGCGAGTATTTACTTACGCTTTGTCACTATCATTCTGAGTTCTCCGAACGTTTTTAGTATAAACATGGGTGTCATTTTCCAAGTTTACGCCATAATCACGACTCCTATATGTACATGCATATGTCCAATCTCTTGTTTAGGATAATTTGACCATGTAAGCTTATTGATTTGCGTGTGTGTTAGCGACGCGGTTTACGTACTCACAAAATTGTTGACCCCAACGCACTACTCCAGCCTTCATGTTATAATATTTTGGCTTTTTGAGTTCCACACGGATGACACATGTCAACAATGAGTTGAGGTTCCGGAAGTGCAAAATTAAGTAATAAATCATGCACACCACTCACACACAAAACCATTATCACTTACACACACACTCGCTTACGGCTTGTTGACAAGTACGTGTAAGCGAGTGGACGTGTCTCGGTGTCGTGTTTGCACGCGTTGTGTTGGCTGAGATACGATGACACAATGTGTCTTTCTTCGGTATCCACTTAGCCAATATAATAAACATATTGTATATGCATGGCAAGATTTAATAAGGTAGTAATTGTTTTTCTTTATATGACAAGGACCACCAGCGTAAAAAAACTACGTATTACATAACCGTTGAAATGGAATTCGATTTTTTAATCTTTGCTCATTCCACGAGCTGTTTGTCGCAAATATTTTGTATTCACATTATTGGCACGCGATGCGAGGCCAGAAAATGTCAAACCTTACGCTTGCAATTTGCGCATTGCCTAGTCACCACTGAAGTTCATTAACAGAGACTTTGGACTTCCAGTGGACATGCGAAAATGTGAACACAGGAGCAGGTGCGCCTCGTGACTGGCTTACATAGTTTATCACCGAACAATGAACCTCAATTCACTACCACAGTGAAGTAGACACCATAAGTTGCGAAGATATGAGCGTCTCTGCACTTATACAAGGTTACCTGCCTATTGCCAAATTTGAGCGTGCTTTCACATGAAGAAACGAGAAAAGTGGCGAGTTTTCACCCGGTAGTTTCTCTATGTTTATACTTCAATAGAGAGTACAATTGAAGTTCACGTGAAAATGGTCAGTGCTTATTGTGCCAAAGTGAATGTCAGCATATTTAGAGCATCTATTTTATATGCGTCGTCATAGAAGCAGCGTTAGGTGACAATTCGTGCCGATTGTTAACAAGTTTGTCACATGTCATCGTCATCATCTCCCCATTTGGACGATTGGCTAAAAAAGAATTAATCGACGTCAATCGGCTTCGTAAAAACTGATGATCTTCCTCAATGTTTTTGTTTTGAGGTAATTTGAATATTGACACAAGCACCTCGCGCACCAGTAATTCCCTCACTTCTCCAAACACTATTTACACAAACCTACGCATACTGAGAGTTGAACTCGTACGAAAATGTCAGTCTCGTCAGCATGTCTGCTAAAATTACCAGGACACGCTGTGAAATGACTAAGCAAGCCAGTCCATCCTCCGCCTGCCAATCTCTGTGACAAGCCTAGAAGCCCAACACAATATTACCTCTGTGGCCGTGTGTAGAGTCAATAGAAGGAAAAAAAGTTCCATCATCATGCATTTGGATTTTTGCGTGTTCCATTAAATTACTAATTTCGACGGCATGGAGCGGCCGCAGAGCTACTGTTTAGCATTCATTTTGTATGACGATCGTACGTACAGGCAGCAAATGAGTATAACACCCTGCTGATTCGTCGTAATGGAAAATCCATTGATGGAAGCGTAAAAAATTGTCAGCAATCCTATTTTTTTACCGTGTAGGTCGCTGCTGTATACATTTTGCATATATTTTTACTCGCAATGGAAAAAGTCCAATTCACTAATATACATCTCTACTAAAATAAAATCACACTATATTGTGCACGCAAAAAACGTCCATGTAGTATTGGAAAAAAATTATGATATGTAACGCGTTGCATGCAAAAATTTTCAGAGTCAATGACCATGATGGTTTGTGTACATAAATACACACACACACATCAATCAACTACAAGACTTATAGATACATATATTACCGGGGAGCGCAGGTTTCACACAAACTATTCTTTCGGTTATACGCGTTGGAGAGAGAAAAAACGGGTGGATGGCTGCTTCGCGTTTTTGTGCATCACAATAAGGGAAAAAATGGCTTGATTTTTAGCAATATCTTGAAGAGCACAACTATAAGTTGGTGTAGATAGTAATAAGTGCATGTAGCGTAGACTTCCATCGTGTGGTAGACTGTTCATTTTTATATTCCTTTTTTTAGACCTCTCTCCAGGATTGGTGCAGATACATTCACAAGTCTAAAACATATGTACTTCGCATACATTTATGAGAAAGGAAAGTGGCGTGGTTGTGTGTGTGTGGTGGAGGTAAAATCCGACATAATTGGATGCTTTGTAGTTGTAGGCCAATGCCCGGCCTTTGTGCAACGTCACGGGAGATTCGAGTGAAGTGGAAATAAGTTTTTTTTCTCTCTCTCTTCTCTCTCTCTCTTTCTCTCGTATAACTATGACACTGGAGACAGCATTAGATACATGCCACATTGGCGAGGGCAAGGAACCGTCAAAAGTGTATCACACGACGACGGGATTGACAAGGTCCTATACCCTACGACAAGTTTTCCATTTCGTCATTAAAACTTTTGTATTACACAATCATACTTGAAGTGTGGTGTATCCACTCCATTCTCACATCTTCCAAAGAACTACTATGTGTGCTTAGATGTTGTCAGAAGTACAGCTCATATAATGCATTCCACTGGGAGTTTGTAGGCGAATACATTTAAATTCGTTACGTTCTCGGAGGTACTTATTCCAGGAAAGAGATTGGGAGAGACAATTTCCAATTCAATCCCGTACACTCTTCTGAAAGCAATGAACTTGGAGAGCGGGCGAGATTGGTGAAAGCATTGAATGGGCGTGCTCAAACCTTGGTTTAGTTTAGCATAACAAAGTTATGAAGTGTGGGAGGATGGAGATACCTGGAGATTAGAGGGTAGCTGGAAAAAACCGACCACTTGATGATTTCGCCAACACAGAAGCTGAGCAAAGTACAAGTGCGACTAATTTTAGAAGCTCACTCAAAATAGTTTTGTTTGTTTCTTCCGTACAATGTCCGTGCTCGAAGAGCAGAAGGATTTGGAATTTTGTATTCCGAAACGGAAAAGAAAATCAATCATTAGCGCAATTGAGTGAAACCTTTTGTGAAGCACATGCATCATTTTTGTGCTTTCCCAGCTCGCCTCCACTTCTATTCGTGCTTCCGCCGTTGCTTTTAATTTGCTCAATGGGTAAAAGTTCAGGTGTAAGGTGAAAGCACACGGGAAAAATTGACACACGACCAATCCGCATTACATGACTACACAATAAACAGGAATGTTACCTATTACGTCTTGCCCAAACAAAAGTGCAATGCGACAGACTAGAGAAAAAGTGGAGGAGAGGGCAATGAATTGTACTTGACGCTAGAGTACAATTCAGGCTGCGAAAGCCTGAACATTTCAGGCAGGTTCAGGTCAGATCAGGTTCAGGCCGAGGCCTGAACTTG
>JAHZMW010004587.1:0-10405 GCA_027743745.1 Alloscopus bannaensis
CAAGTTGCACCTTTCATGAGAATAAAAATTATTGCGAAAATATACGTGTTACAACTTCACCTTAAAACACGAGTTTCACATTAACTGTCTTACCAAGACCACTTTCAAGAAACATTTCTTTAATGTTTTTGACAGGAACGTTTCAACAGCATGCTCAGTTGAAGGAAATGATTAGTGTTTCATACCGGTCCACGCGGAGACTGACGAGAAGGCTTGCGGATTACGAAACCGGAAGCTTCACTCACATTTTTAGTACAATGCTTTATATTATATTATATTATACTTTTCAACGCATCATTTCATGTTCTTTCTCACAAAGACTTGGCATATAGCATCTAAAAAGATTTAGACACAGTAACTCACGGCGTTTGTTAAAATTACCACTTAAATCAAATCTACGCATTTTGCTCGAAGTCCATTGGCAATTTCCCTTCGGAGAATTACAGAAGTCGAGAAATTAATATGAAAGAAATTTTGTATGACGGCTGGTACTACGATGTCACCGAATTCATAAGACGACATCCCGGAGGCTCGGAAATTATGGAGTTCTTCACAGAAGTGGGCGAGGATGCAACCCTCGCAGTTCATCAGTTTCATAACCGATCGTTTTCAAAAGTTCGAAACATCATGAAGTCACTACCGCGTCGGCCAGCTACTACCAATTCAGATAAAGGTATATATATTTTAAACAGTACTCTTGACTACCCGCTAACTTGTTCTGTTTTGTGTTAGATAGGTCCAGTGAAACACAACTCAAGAATTCAGCCCTAACTCAAGACTTTCTCGAGCTATTCTCGGAACTTCAGAGCGAAGGGATGTTTGAGCCTTCATACTTCCATGTGGCATACCGACTATTGGAAATAATCTTCCTGGGCGTGCTCGGTCTATATATGGTCAACACGTTTTCGAACCCATTGGCAATCCTGGTTGGCTGTTTCGTTGTGTCAATGGCTCAGGGAAGAGGTGAATGGATATTGCATGAATGCGGTCATTATTCGTTCAGTGGAAAGCCGACGGTGGACCGATTGATCCAGAGTGTGGTAGCAGGTTGCCAAACAATGGAAGTCATCACGATTTATGCTGTGATGAATTTTTTTAAAAAAAAGTTTAAAAGTGTTTATATGTGCAGGTACAAGCTTAGGTTTTTCTGCATCGTGGTGGAGACGCCACCATAATCTTCATCATGCGATGACATCCCGTCTCAATCGTGACGTGGATTTTGATACTTTACCGTTGATTGTATTGAACACGAAGGTTGTCAGCGAAGATCGCACAAAACGGCACGGGCCTGTTCTTGGAAATCAAGTGCGATAAACCACTTCCGTAATATTTAACCTATAAAATTCCATTAATGACTGAATATTTTGCAGAAATACTTTCTTCCATTCAATGGACTTATCGCCATCCTGTACTGGCAGTGGTATGAAGCTGGGCTCAGCCTTCTCCAGTACCGCTACCTTGACGAATTCCTTGCCTTGGGTCTACATTACTATTTGGTCACGACATACTTGGGTTTCTGGACCTGGCTGATATCCACCTCGATAACTGGCCTCTACCTCTTTGGCAATTTCACCCTCTCTCATTCCTTTCTCCCTGTGACAACCACTCCCACGCATTGGGTAACGCAGAGCTTCGTTCACACAGCGGATATAGAGCAAAGACCGTGAGAAACAAATTAATTGTGGAGCGTGTCGAAACTTTGGCGAAGAAGCATGGGTTGCCTTATCATGTCTTCGGATATAGGGAGGCTGCCTACAAATCCTTTAAGAACATGGTTGATATAGGCACAGAATTGAGAGCCCACTGATTTAATCTGCGAAAATGTTTCCGTTAGTAATAATAATAATCTAGATCAGTACAATGTCAATCTTAAAAATACAAACTCTGTATAAAATATTACTATTCAATCATCTCTACACTAATTAATCATCCGCAGTAGCTTCATCGGGATTCATATTTACTTCTTCTGAGGGTAAGGTGTCAGCACCCAATTCAGCTATCTTGGGTGCTCCAACCGGCCTTTTCTTGCAATGCCTCGTGTGGTTGTATAAATACACACGGTGACTAACCTTCGCCCCGCACCAGGCACACCTAGCTTCGCTATTTTTTGCTGGATGATTTACCTTTTTATGAAGCTGGAGACTTGCCACCGACATGTAGAAGTTGCCACAAATGTCGCATTTGTGAGCATACAAATCCTTGTGAACTTCCTTCAAATGAACATTGAAGGCCAGTTTGCTGGGTAAAACAGTACCACAGTATTTACAAGTGTACTCCTTTAACACGCTTGGAAATCCTCCTTCGATTGCAGGAATTTGATGATCATGTGATTCAGGATTCGCACTCATTGATTTACAGTTGAAAATTTTCTTCTTCGAATGAAATTTATCGGGATGCTGTTTCTGGATGTGGCTGCGTAATGTATGTGGCGAAGAATATGAGCCTGAGCAATATTCGCAGATGACGGACTGTCCAGAATGTTTAAACATGTGTGTGGTGAGATTAGTTCGATTTACAGCTCCTAGTTGACAAAGGAAAAATTGTATAGTTTCAGAGAGAATTACACTGTAAATGACAAATGTAATTTGATTATAAACGCACCATAACCGCAAATTTCACACCGGAATGTAGGGGCGTTCTTGTGAGCCTTCAGGACGTGATACTCCAAGTTGTCCTTTCTGGCATATACCCTAGGACAGTCGGGGCAAGAAAATACTTCAATGTCCAACTCCTTTGCATGAGCATTCACCTTGTGAATACTTAGTGCTCTCCTGGTCTTGAAAGTTGAGCGGCATATATTGCAGACGAGCTCTGTCTCGGAAATAGTCTTGTCCACTGAGTTGTCAAAAAGTTTGTGCTTCATAAGTTAGAAAACGAAATTCAGCAGATTCTCGTACTCACTTAGGCGACAATTTGAAATCATTAGAAATCTACTTACATTTAGCATATGATTTTTGAAGTTGTGTTGTGCACGGGCGTCAAACCCGCATATATGACAGACGCAGGAACCAGAGCTTCTTTTATGTTTGGACCGTAAATGCCAGGACAGGTTTTCCGCAGTTCGGCAAGGAAAGTTACATTCGGGACAGTGATTTTCCTTAACCTTGTGATATTCCTGGTGTACCTCCAGTCCCTTCGTGTTTGAAAACTTTGCTGGACAAACTTCGCACAAGAACTGCTCCTTCAATTTTACTTTCCCATTTTTGTCGATACTGCTCTTAACGTCCAACTTTGGTTTCTCTCTTACTGGTTTGAAGTCTACAGGAATTACGTGATTATCCCTAAAGAAAAACGATTGTGATTAATGTAATTAAATCAATCTCAATCACTATATTGTGTCACTATATTGAGAACAGAATCTTACGGCGAACTATTTCCGTCCCAGTCTCGAGATAACGTCAGCCGATGAGCACGTTTCAAATGTAAGCGAAGAGATCCAGTTTTATCGTAGGGTACCCCACAAATATAGCAGTCAAATCTACCGTTGGAACTCAGTTTCGTTTCCTTGTGCAACTTTAGGTGCCTCTCTAGTAACCCGCGTTTCGCATACTTACGTGGACATAATATGCACTTGTGTACTCTTGACTTACTTTTTGAAGCACGGGTTCCTTTCTTTCGCTTGCCCTTCGAAATTGGCACGGATTCTTCTTCATGTCTAGCAGAATACAAGGTAGATAATATTTGAAAAAGGTATATAATACATCTCTATTCCGAACAAATTGTCGAACCATAAAACTAGAACATACTCTTCTTCATAGTTGGAGCTGTCCTCTTCTACTGAGTCCCTACCAGAGCTTTTCCGTTTCCGGCATTTCGGTGGTTCTTCGGAAATCCATTCCTCGTCGACCTCATTAGAATCCATATTGTCAAGGTCGCTTTCGTCAATGAAATGACCTGTGTCTTGTCTTCTCCTTTTTTCCTTTTCCGAGCGTTTAGGAGCTATTTCCAATTTTATGCTTTCTTCTTCCATCCCGGAGGAAGTAGGCAGTACTTCAAATGGCTCCACCTTTGGAATTACAATTCCTGCCTGATCTGAAAATGACAAAACAAAATAAAAGTGTAATCACACCCGAATGCATGCATATCTAACTGCATACCAATTAAACCTTACAGGCCAAAAACTGTCGTATTTCTTGCCGAACATCCAACAATTCAGTAGAAGCACTACTTCCGGTCGGAACTGGTCCATTCTCTTTCTCGAAGCTCTCTTTGAGCGTCTTTTGGACAGAGTTCGACAATTTTTCATACCGTTGCAAAAGGTCAGCAATTTGTGACTTTACTAATACAATCTCATTCACAATTTTTCCGCATGTTAAACACAACGTAAACCAAGCGCTGGGATTGACGCTGCCACCGGATTTTTGCAGAATTTCTTCAAACTTCGAAATGGGTAAAGACAAAACTTTCCGAAGCACAAATGTATTCCACAACTCCTTATTTAAAGCGGTTAATCCACTGCAACCAGGAAACTTTTGCGCCTCGTCAGCATTCATCATTCCGCCTTGTCGTTCGGAACAGAGGAGGCAGGGCTCATGCAGAGTAGCAACTTGATCATCATTTGTTTTGGGGTCATCAAAACCTTCAAACAACAGAAAAAAAGATGGGATAATTTAATCAAATTCAATTACTCCAAAAGTGTACTTGTACTAGAAATAAACTTACAATCAGCTTCCCCGAAGAAATCGCTGGCTTCGCAAACTCCATCAATCAAATTGTCACGACGACATCCACTATCGCCCTCCGTTGTACAATCCCGCTTAACGGAAATTAACGTCGCCAAGGTTTCCACCTGATTCGGTGGTGGAGATGATAGTAACAGGGATGGAACAGCATCTCGAACCAGTCGCCGTTTCACCTGAATCCCCAAAACCTCTGGGCGGATGTCCTGCTCAAAATCTTCCTCCTCAAAGTGGTCCGAGCAGACACGACTCCTCGTCGAGATCTTAAAGCCAGGCCTGTGAATTGCTGAGGCCCACCTCATGCCCCTCCATCCAATCGGGAAGCTGAAGAGGTGAAGACCTGGTTTCACTGTGACCTTCGTGTTGACGCACCCCGTCACAACGCATCTTACTGGGTGTTTTTTACTTTTTCGCCTTACCAGAGACATTCTGCTGAACAACGGACACTAAATTAAATCAACAGAATAATGACTTAAATCGTGATTTTAATAAAAATAGTAAATACACACGTTCGTCGTTTGGTCGCACTTTACAAAGAACGAACGAACCATCATTTGGTTCACTGTTTTTTTACATTTTCAAAAATTTGTAAACATTGGGGCGACTTGATACCATGCTTACTACATCCATGTGGAATAGGTATGTGGATGTGAATATAGTGTGTGTAGCATAGCAGTAGCAGTCAGTGTGCTAGGAAATAAACAGCTGAGGAAGAAACACATTCATTTGCAACGAGTGAAACGCTGTTCAATTTAGTTGATTTCGTTTTCTCAACAGTTTGTATTACACTCTTACAAACTTTGTAAGAGTGTAAGTTATCGGAAAACGGATTCTTGAGGTACTTTTTAAATTAATTGAAGAAAGAGGTTGTTAGTTTTAGATATATATATATACGCTTTTACGATTTACGCTGGAATATTTTGATTGTTTTTTTTGTTTGAAAGAACGAAGAGGAGGAGACGGCGGAGCCTGTGGCAGGTTCCACCGATGCTGTTAGAATGTCGGACGACGACTCTTTGCTGCCCTCGTCAGCCGTGAAGGTTGAGGTGGAGGAAAATGGGGACGGTGTCGAAAGTTTCGAAGACGTGAAGGAATTGAAGCGGTGCTTAATTTGTTGGACTTCATCAAGTGGCGACGACCAAGGAGCTTATCACAGTTTGCCAGGCTCCGCAGGCATTGATCAGGTGGACAAACAGTTGTGGTCATTCTTCGTGTTAAGGACGTTGCTCAAATACCCGAAACACAAGTGTGCGGACTTGTTGCGGCAAACTCGCGATCCCGGAGGATGGTTTGTGACTTGTAGGCCATGCACTACAACGGTTGTCGCTGCGATGAAGGTATACCGACAAATTTTGGAGTTGCAAAGGAAACTCGAAAGTGTGAGCAAAGAGATGACGGAAAAGATACAGAGTTCGGGGGGAGGCAACAGGGGTACACGCCTTAAGGAGGACGATATACTTGAAATGAATGTTTTGGATGTGTCAAGAATTATACGAGGCCATTTTTTGAGTAAGCTTTGAGATGTTATGGCAGTTTGTTAAAATTATATGCAAGTTTAATCCTTGTTAATTGATTTACAATATTTTACAGAAAAGGACCCAACTGTAAAGTCAAAAGTAAGAGCCGCCCGCTACAAAAAAGAAATCTACGAGAATGAGGTGAACAACGAAGAGGAAGAGTACCGGTTCATGTGGCAGGATGATTTTCAAGATGAAGATACGGACGACCCATTGTACATTCCCGAAGATGATATTACCGTAGATGACAGACCAGGTCGAAAAGGGTAAAAGCGTTTTTCTTAATCTGTAATATTAATAATTAATTTGTAACTGGTTATTCGTGCGCTTACAAGTTGCCTTGGGTTTATGTTAGCAGTACCAGAAGCTCGCCACGAAAGCAGATTTTCAAATCACGAGGCTTGAATGGTGGCGATGACAGGCGAAAGATTGAGCAGCAAATGAGATTTGCGCTTAGTTCAGCCAGGAAAAGAGCTACGACTCTTCAAAAGTCAAATCGTTATTTCCTGCCCCTTGCGAGAAAGAAGGAACTGACAAAATTGGCCTCATCGAATGGTACAGGAACCTGTAATGGTGATCAGATGGATGGGGAAAACTTACAAACGAAAACTGCAAAGCTAGTGAAAGGCCTCTCGCTAGTTTGCCCTATATGCAAAAGGAGATACACCAACAGCTATTCATTTTCAAGACATAGGCAGCAACATGTCACCTACAAAAAGTTCGAGTGCAGTAGGTGCCACTATCCTTGTTTTAGTGCGATTGGATTGAAGGCTCACCAAGCAAAACTTTTCTGTCGACGAACCAATTCACACAAATGCGAACGCTGTGATTTTGTTGCAAAGAGCAGAACTCATTTGAGGAAGCACAAGAAAGAAGTTCACAATGAGGACGAGGAGGTGGTTGACAAACGAAAAGAGCAGCGAAAGATTGACCAGCAAACCAGATTTGCACTGTACTCTGTCAGGAAAGCTGCCAAAAATCTTCAAAAGTCAAATAGAAAGTTACTCCCTAGTGGGTTTAAAGAAGATCCTTTGTCTGATCCAGAAATTGAGAATGCAGGTTATTCCGACTCTGAGGCATCTGTAAAATTAGATTGGGGTCCCACCAGCAGGAAAGGTCAATCTTTTGTTTGTCGGAAATGTAAGAGAACGTACACTAATACAGCGTCGTATTCAAGGCATATGCAGCAACATGTCACCTACAAAGAATTCGAGTGCGATTGGTGCCACTATCCTTGCTGCAGTGAAGTTGCATTGAAGACTCACCAAGTCAATCTCTTTTGTCTGCAAACCTATGCACACAAGTGCGAAAGTTGTAATGTTGTATTAAGGAGTAGAACTCAGTTGAGAGAGCACAAGAGAGATGTTCACCAAGGGCGTGGAGAAGACAATGGAGAAAGTTTAATGGATTCTGAAGCTGCGTCTTCCACGACGGTGAAAAACGAATCGGGAACGAGCCAAAAAACCATTGTGGTAAAATTATCAGACGTGGAAACTACCTCAGAGCGTGCAGAACAAGACGAAACCACTGAGGCACCGGATGAAAATTGCTCCTCAGAAGTTGGAGAAGACGCTGATAGTGATCCAGATTATCTTGATGATCCAATCGACGATAAGAATGATTCAGACTGGGAGGAAGAGGCTTCTGATAAGCATACTAAATCTGCAAAGTTAAAGAAGCAACGAGGCAAGAAAGGTCTCTCTCTCGTTTGTCCGGCTTGCAAGAGAGAATACACAAACAAGGATTCATTTTCACAGCATAAGCGGCAGCATGTCACCTACAAAGAATTCGAGTGCAGTCAGTGCCACTACCCTTGTTTCAGTGCGAATGCGTTGAGGAATCACCAAATCCATGGACACTGTCTACGGACAAATGGCAACAAATGCGAAAGTTGCGATTTTGTTGGGAGAAGCATGACTAAACTGATGGAGCACCAGCGCAAAGTTCATCCAGAACTAGTAGTTAAAAAGAAACCAAAAGGACTGAAGGAGGGACAGGCTACTCCACCTTCGACGACTGCGAAGAGGGCGAAGGCGAAACCCTTCAGAGCAACTAAGTGCGATATCTGCGGACGGCTGTACAGGAACTCTGAGGTTTACAAACAGCACATGACTGACCATGAGAAGAATAAGGAATTTAAGTGCAGCAAGTGTAAATACCCTTACTCCGATTTGGCCAGTCTGGAGCGTCATGTAGCGGAGTTGCCTGACTGCACAAGCACTTTAGCAGAGCAGACTTCGAAAGCTGAATTTGAATGCCCGGTTTGCTCGTTTGAAACGCATGCGATCTCTCTGTACAAACTTCATATGAAGGAGGTAATTACTAATCTATTAATCAGATCATCAAATCAGTTCCAAAGTCGTTATTGGCTTTGGAAGAATTTGCTTAAGCATAATCTATAGTAGAAAGATGCTTTGATTTTTCTTTGTAGCACAAGCTTTTGGACGGGATTGCGATGAGTGACGGGAAACTCAAGTGCAACACTTGTCAAGAAGTGTTTTCGGGAAAGCGACTCCTTGGCGTACACATCCGAACTCAGCATCCGGAACTAGGGCTTCTAGTATACAGATGCGAACTCTGCCCAAAGTCGTACAGTGCGGAGTATTGTTTGAAGAATCACGTTAGTCAAGACCACCAGAAGAGGTGCAAGTACTACTGTGAAATTTGCGGGTTTGGGACAATGCTACGCTCCAATCTTAAGCATCACATGCTGAAGCACGAGGAGAACAAGAATTTTGTTTGCGATGCATGCGGGGCGAGCTACAGGTACAAGCCTGCTTTTCTCAAGCACCTCCGGGTTCACCATTCTGGGAAGCCGCGTGATGCCAAAATGAAATGCAAGTATTGCAAGAATGGAGACACCACTTTTCCTAACAAAATCCAACTCAATGCCCATTTGCAAACGGTTCACAAGGACCTCTTTTTCCACAAGTGCGACGAGTGCGAGAACACGTACTTGTCCGTCGCCAGTCTTCAGCTGCACAAAAAGGTGAATCATCAAAGTTCTCCCACCGAGTGTCAGTTTTGTCACAAGACGGTGACCAGCGAGTATTACTTGTACTCTCATTACCAGAAATTTTGCAGGGACAAGCCTCCCGACTTCCGATACAGCGTGCCAGGTGTGATCCCAAAGCCAAATAGACGGAGGGATAATAATGCTGAGGCGGGCGTCTTACCGGTAGAAAAATGACTGCCAATATAAATAATCCGTTATGATTACGTACGAGTGATTACAAATGACTTGTTTCTTGTCAATAAATTTTTAAAATTTATACATATATGTATGTTTTAATACTGAAACAGGATTTGAAGCGTATTGTTGAGAACACTTTTTAAAAATATCTCATAATCCACCGTGACCAATATAACACTTGTACAGAGGGTGAACATTTAGCCTGGTAACAGTTTTGAGGGCGGGCTAAACCAAAATGCGTTGTTCGAAATTTTTGAGGTTTTGCATACTTGTTTGGCAACTATCTGTTTATCCTTTTACTAATTATCATATACCTAGCTCATCATATACAAAAGATATTAAGCCGTAAACAAAAAATGTCAACAAAACATTTTCCGATGCATCTTGTTGCATAAAGTCTACTGTTGCGCATAAACGGTCAAAGGTCACGAAGTGTCCTTTAACATGGTGCAACTGTAACTAATACTGAAGATAATGAGGGACACACCAGAGTAAGAAGTCACTTGACTTTTTCAAAAAAAAATATTTTCCCCAAAGGGCAAAAACTGTGATTTAGGAGGGCATCGAGAGAATTCAATAAAATGCCCGACCAAGTCAATTCAGAAGGACAAAACGGCTTGAATCATGAAAATGTACGATTTTCATGATAATCAACGTAAATTTGGATGTAGAAAATCTAAAGCATTTCCAAATTCACACTTTCAAAGTCTGTTTCACTCAAACCGGGGGTCGATTGCTTCGAAGCTGTGTGGAGCACACCGAGCATAAGATAATTGGTGGTATTTTATCTTAGTTAGGAGAGCACAAATCAAAGTTAACTATTGCAAAAATTGGACTGATTCGGCCGGCCATCTTGAAATTAAAAAGTAAAAAAGATCGATACCGGAATAGAGAAAAAGCTTCCGAGAGCAGGTATTTATGACACAATTTAGAATAACCTAGGTTGTGATAAAGCCATGGATTAAGACGCTTTCATAAATATAAGCTATCGAAGAGCAAAGTCTGCAGTATTTTGT
>JAHZMW010004588.1:0-23021 GCA_027743745.1 Alloscopus bannaensis
AGCAGCTGGCGAAGCAGCGTGAGATCGAAGAGCGGGAGCGCGAGCGTGACGATCGAGAACGAGAACGACAACGCAAGGAAGCAGCTACCACAGCGTCTCCTGCTCCTCAGTCGGAAGTCTGGCGGTCAAAGTCGGCAACTGAGAAGTCGACTGGAGGCGAAGCCGTGCCTGCTCGTAGTCCTGCCGCTTCCACACCCGCGGCTGCACCCCCTGCAAATGCTAATGTCTGGGTTCCCAAGGCTATTCGGGAGAAGAAGGCTGCCATGGCTTCCGGTGACACACCGCCCACAGACAATGTTCCTCCTCGGGAACGCCAGGAGAGGGAAAGGGAGCGAGATCGCGAGCCAGAGTTTGATAGGGCTCAGATGCGCGAAAGACCCAAGCATGGGGAACGTGATGAGAGGCCTTTTGAGAGAAAGATGGATCGAGGTGGTCCTGACAGCGACAGAGAAAAGCGGGGCGGTGACCGAGGAGACTGGGGTCGTGGAGATCGGGACAGGGATAGAGGATTTGAGAGACCAAAGGAAAGGGGAGATCGCGGATTTGAGCGGGGAGGTGAACGAGGCGATAGGGATCGTGGAGATCGCGATCGTGGAGACCGTGATCGTGGTGACCGTGATCGAGGAGACCGTGATCGTGGGGATCGTGATCGGGGAGACCGTGGCGATCGTGGTGACCGTCCTCAACGTGGCCGCCCTAGCGAAGGAATGAGGGTATGTCGAAAATTTGATGTCAAGTTTTCAACAGTTAATTCCCTGAGACATTGGAAAGCCTTCTTGTGTTTTTGGGTTCACTTCTTGGAATTTTTAAATGATGATTAATTTAATTATTCACAGGCTCCGGATGATGGTTCTTCGTGGAGAAGGGCAGAAGGGCCTCCGGGAGGACGAGACCGAGGGGATCGTGATCGGGGAGAAAGGCAAGTGAACTATTACTTTGCAAACGGACATTTTTGACTAACAATGTCGATTTTCTTGCCATTGCGTTGTATCACATCATTTAACAATTGTATTTCTTTTTGTAGGGGTGGTGGCGGAGGTAGGGGACCACCGAGAGACGGTCCACGAGATGGTGCGGGAAGAGATGGTGCGGGAAGAGATGGCGCAGGAAGAGATGGAGCGGGACGAGACTTCCGCCGTGATGGACGAGACCGAGATCACCGAGCCGGAGGTGGTGCTGAGGACGGGGGCGATGATTGGCGACGCGTTCCTAAAAAAGAAGAATCATCTCGACCTCGACCGAAGCAATAGAAATATCATATGCGCTCTGTAGCTTATTGTGCGTATTTTTAACTACTCCTACATATTATTATCCATAAATAATTGTACTTGAAACTAACTGATTTATATAAATTTATTTGTAAATTTTTGGTGAATTTTCTCTTATCATATATAATGTACGTTCATGTTACGTGTGAGGAAAGGTGTGAATAAATGTATGAAATCAATCCCGCGTACACTTCATTTTCCATGTCGCTTTCAACAGGTAAACACGATTGCTTTATTATTCTCTGGTCAGCACACAAATAATGCCTGTTTTCATAAATGATTGCATTTTTTAACCATTCGACTCTACTCATCCTCAGCCGTCTCTATAAATAGCCTCAACTTGGACATACAGTTGCTTGCATTATTATTAAATCTTAGTGATTAATTAGAGTACACGTATTCAGGTTTCAAGAGAAAAAGCCTACAACAACAGTACAATATATATTATATCATATATTTTTTCTCAGACTTGTATCAAAACACAACAGTTTCTTCTTTAGACGAGTATCAGGATGTGTAGTTTTCTCTTGGAAAAATGCAATTGCTCATTGTAAAACTAAAAAAAAATCCACAACACCATGTAACGAGATTCGACTTCTTTCATCTTCATGACTGACAAAGCTGAATCATGTAGTATTATAAATTGTGTACAAATTTTTGTTAAATTAGAAAAAAAACAACGACGTCGTTTCAGACCTGTGCTTGTACAAAAAAAATTAAAGGGCAGTATAAAAACGACGAAAACAAACATTTTGTAAATATCTTAATTAGTAGCTACCTTAACGGCGACAAGACCAAACACACGATTCAAACATATTTAGTGGATTGTTGGCTACATTTTTTTCACATACGCAACTAAATATATTAAACGGCGGAGTCATCTAGATCATCATTATTATATAGTATTTTATTTAGGTTTTACGCAATAAATGTTTTGGTAGAATTGCTTTTCGCTTGCATTGGTCACGCGCGTCTCTGCAGTTTTGGTATAACAATGGTAACAAGTTTCTCAAGTCTTATACGTATAATTTCTTAATGGTAAACATTTCACCTTCCCATCTCTCAGAGAATGCTCCCTTTCATCCAAATATCAACTACATTGCGTAATTCTCTTTGTGTAACTCTCTCGTCTGTGTAACAGGAATGTGTGTAGACACATAGGTTACTTCTATGTACAAAGATACTAACATCTATCCACTTTCTCTCTTAAAGCTGTATTACTATCTACAAAGACAATTAACAATGCTTCACGAGACTATTTGACAGCACACAAACCAACACACAGACTGTCTGAGACAGACAAAATATATAATGTTACAATTTATTTGATGTATAAAGCTATAATATTTGATACTTTATATGTATAAGTTGTGTGTTTTCCCTCTTTCTCCTCGAACTTTCCCTACGGAAAATTTCTTGGGAGACAGAGCAGAAGAGCTGCGCACTATGACTAGTTTCCTTTGTTATGTAATAGTATTAGTAGCTGATGAATATAATATGTATGTTTTGTTTCTGTTATGAATTCGCCATGTTCAGGATGTGTTTGAGTGTATGAGGTGTATATAACGGAATAGTGAGGATTCTTGGATTTATGTTGGAGTTCTCTCAGAACAGAAGAGAGAGAGAGAGTTGTCCTCCCTTTTTAGACAGCGACGGAAGTTGCACTTCGAATCGGACTCTCATACCCTGACGAGGAAATGACAGGCTTGATTTTCGAACAGTCTTGCTCCCCGACTTTTGGCTCGTTGATGTACGTGTGCTTCGTGCAAGCGGAGGAGGAAGGGTGGTGATGATGATTGTGGTGAGGGGCTGAGTTCCGTTTGCTGAGGAACTCGTCGTCTGTCGAGATCTCGTAATCAATCAGTCGTAAATTTTCCATCGACAGTTTCCGGCGATTCAAGGGTCTCGCCTCTGAAAGAAAGACATTCAGCGTCACTTTCGGAACTCAGCGGAAGACATTTGTGGAAATGTGTGATTATAAAACAGTACCGTTGATGGGAGAGTCATTGGGAGGGCTGAGATTCACCATTTCGGACCCGCTCCTCTCGATTTGTGCAAAATAGTCGTAGCCTGGGTTCGACACGGATGGGACGTCCAGCTTCAAGTACTCGATACCATCTTCGAGCATCTTTGACAGTTCGAGCACGATCTGATGGAACGTCGGCCTCATTGTCGGTTGATACGCCCAGCATCTCTTCATCAAAGCGTATCTACGGAAGGGGCAAAGTAAACCAATACCAATTTGAGTATATCATCCTAAGTTATGTGATTTCTTTCACTTAATGGAGTTCATAAAATCCATACAATTCATTGGAGCAGTTTTGCGGCTGGGGCATTCTGTAGCCAGCGTTGAGGAGAGAGTAGAGCTGCTCCGTTTGGATGCCCGGATACGGAGAAGCTCCGAGCGTGGTTAGCTCCCACACCAGAACTCCAAACGCCCAGACATCGGACTTGGTTGTGTACAACTCGTCTGCCAAGCACTCCGGTGCAAGCCACTTCACCGGGACTGATGAGTTAGACAGACACCGAGTTCACAAATTCATATCACTCAAAATTGACACAAAAAAAGCAATACAGACTGCTTCTTTACTCGTTTCAGAGTTCTTTTCTGAACGTTTTGACTTAGAGTGAAAATACATTGAAGATTAGTCCCGTTGTTAGCAATTACACTTCGACAAAAAAAAATCCCATTTCCGACAAATTCATAGTCACAAAATCTCTCCAGCTTTGATATGAAGTATTTTGAGCTCAAGAAAAAAAAAGGAGAAAGCAAAAAAGAGACTTTCTACAAGGTCAACAATGAACGTGACACGTTCTACTTTTCCTCAAGATAAATCCAGTGTAATGAAAACATGTAGTGGATGAAAGTGACAGGAAGATGAAGCGTGTTTGTGTGCATGTTTGAGTAATAATAAGACTTCGTGAATCCTTTTACCTTCATGTCACTCAGGTAAGCCATTCCCTTCGCGATTTGCCAGGAAAAGCCGAGAACTTCCCGAGGTGTGACTGCAAAGTCCAAATCCATCGGATCGGAGGTGTTGTTGGCAAGGGATAAGTCGGGATTGTCCCATTGCAGGGCTGGATGACTCCCATTGATTTTCTCGACTCGACGACACTTTCGGAGGAAACTCCTTCAGGATCAACACAAGCCAACATCATTTTCAATAACATCGTCGTAAAAAACGTATGAACACGCTCAGAAAGAGCATTTTTTTCCTCAGTATTTCTTGGAAAAAAAGACGTAATATTATGCTTGTCTCGTTTTTTTATGGCAGCTCATTTTTCATTTCATAAAATACACGATGACGACACAATTCGGAAGGTTTTCAATGATTGTTTACCTCAGAGCTCCGTATTCCGCGTATTCCATGACAAGGTACGGAGGTCCTCCTGTTGTGGTGCAGGCACCAAGCAATTTGATGACATTTGGGTGGTCCACTTGCTTCAGGAGGGAGTACTCCGCCATAAATTCCTGCCAGAGAGATTTGCTCCCTTCGGCTGCGTCCACCTTCAACATTTTCACGGCCACTGGATTGTGTACTGAAATAGTAACAGTTACAAATTAGAATATATATTTGGAGCCTGCCTCATCGATTTGACATTTTTGTCAAAAAAAAATATTATTTTACCACTTGTCCCCAAATGTCGAGCTTGGAGCTTCCCCTTGAGCACCCTCCCAAACTGGCCTTCGCCAAGGACATGCTCGAGGAACAAGTCCTCCCTGGAAATCTCCCACTTGCTGTCCACCTGGACGACGAGTTGGTCCGCGGCGAATTGGTCGTCGGACACCATCATCACGGCGAGTCCACCTGGAAGGTACTCCGTGTCCGACATGAGGGTCCCGTTCCCCGTGTTGTAGCCAATCTCAATCCCGTTCGCCGTCATCATCACTGACGGGTTGAGAGACCGGGACTTTCTCTGCCGCTCCAATCTGTGCACAAATGAAACAGTTGCGACATCAGAGGAATCGCCGACTTCTACAAACGATTTCTCCAACGTAATCACTACTTGGTGCAGTTATGACTATTGAAATTATGGGAGACCCACAATTCTACGAGATTCCCTCTAATTATTCAATTGAAAACATGAAATGACTCAAGCGGAAACCAGATCACTATCATCATCCTTTGCTAAGCATAGGATGATTATAGTAATGCTAAATAACAGTAATGTGGATTAAATCCAAAGGTTGCCGTTTTTCCATGTAACCAATCCCCAAAATTGGAACGTAATTGCACACCTTTCCACCTCCACCGGAATCACGTGCGGTGGCTTCGTCATGGCATTTGAGATGACAAATCTTTCAATAAAGCCTTCCAGCAAATTTTGGAGATGCTGCATTCCTTTCAGCGACCCCTTTAATCCGCTACGTTCATCTATGCACTTTTCATCTCAATTTCTCCAAAAATATCTCCATCAATGCTAGTTTCACTATCGACGTTTTCAACGTTACTCATTATGTATTATTCCCTCAATTTACTGATACTTTTTCCTCTGCTTTGTTATCATCAGCCTTTTGGAACTAGATTTGTAGCTCTGTCTCTGCAAAATTACAGTGGTATCTCTTTCTCTGTGGTAATATTTCGGATTGAATAGCTTCGGAGAAATCTAGGAACGTAATTGATTAGCAACTCGTTTTCGGAGAGCCAGAAAAAAAACTGCTGTCTAAACACAGAGACAAAAGAGACTAGAAAAGAAAAAACTGCTGAATGTTAACAGAAAAAGAGAATATCAAAAAGTTTTTGGCAAATCGCCTCCCTTTTTCACGGAGTCTTTTTTTCCGAGTTGATCATTCCGTCGTCAATGCGATGATCATTAGCCATGTTTGAGACAGCGGCACCAAAAATTCGGCCTGTAACTTAATTATATGCTGGTAAAGCCGTCCCAATTGATTAAATGGAACTGATCAAACATCAACAATTCTATGTCTCAAAAATAACAATACGTAGTAACCACGGTGCTTTTGTCCTTGAGGAAATCGTCGTAATCGGCAAAGGATTTGGGGCATTGTGAGACGCTTGAGAGAAAACGAACTCAAAAGCGTCTCACAATAAAATTCGCTCATTATGAGAGCAGCATCATAAAGGGGGCAATGTTGCTAGTTACGAGCTTTCACTTTGCATCACTCCTCTGCTGGTAGAAACTTGTTAGGGTAAAGAGAAATTTAAAGAGAAAGCACAGAAGGAGTGAGATGTAAAGCATGTGGATGCAGATGGACGAGAGTGAAGTCCTCCAATTCCATTCTCGTTTAGAGACATTACTCCTTCCGACAATCCTTGTTTTTAGTTTCGTCTTGTTAGGATCGAGCCAAAGTTTTATGCAATTAGCAAGGAAGAGGCAGAGAGATAATGATATTTACCTTGTTTTCCACACGCATCCACTAAACATTACGAAAACGACGGCAATTAGCGCAATTGCAGAGTAGATCATGGCGCAACCAAACCCGCAGTCCTTGTCTGCTAAACATCAAGAAAGACACAAGGAGAAAAAAACGATGAAACACAGGAAAAGGGCGGAATGAAATTCCTCGAAACAACATTATCAGTTTAACGAGAAAGTTGGTGAATATAATAATTTGTTCATTTTTTCCAAAAGTTATCTACCTGCGGTCGTAAATGAAGCCGCGAGTTTATGCTGTGTTCGCGACGTGGGTGACACAGAAGTCTCCACGACAGGGAGATGTGGTCCACAGGAACAGGCAGAAATTCTCGGCGGCTCACAGGTGACAATGCCTGTGCATGAATCAATTCCATAGGTTTTCCCGTTGACTCGTTTGAACAACCTGCCGAAGCCATGAATGTCCGCTGGAAATAGGTAAAAATTTATTATTTTCGTACTGAGTTGAATGATGGAGAGAAGAAAAAATTATCCAAATAAAAGGAAAATGAATGATGAAAAATGATTTGAAAAAGGCAGTTATTCCCCAGAAGCAAGAAAGGAAACGGAAATAAAGATAATGCGCACACATCCATCTATCTCAATCATCTCACATCGTCGTCCCATGGTCAATTTCACTCTAACGATGAGGAGGTGGAATGAAGAAATGAATCATGAAATCTGCATAAGATCACAGTTACAGATTCCAGCCGTGTCTAGCTGTGAGCAAGATTCATGCGTGGGTGAGTCAAAATCCAGAGTGAGATGAAAGGGAAAAGTAAAACAGTTTGACAATTTCCTCTTGCCTCGTGCCTTTCCACACGAGAAGGAAAGACACGAATGAAAAGCAGAAAACAAGCAATGACAGAGAGAAAGTGAGGTTTGCGTAAGCAAATCAGAGAGATGAACAAGCAAGCCTTGTGCCGAGATAGCCCATCATCCATTAACAGAGTGAAAAGAGGAGATCCTCACTTGCACAATCCTGCGGGCAAAGGTGTGGGTACGCTTGTTCCAATTCGTCACACTTTCCATCCGGACAGCTTGCCAGGAGCGGGACACACGTCGGATATCGTGGGAGGGACTGATCCACTGAGTCGGTATTGCCTGTGAAAACAAAATGTAATTGAATGGGAATGCAGGGAAAAAAGATGATATCAAGAAAATCCAAAGTCAACGCCTTCTATGAGAAACATGATTATTTAAAAGGAGAAAGCTCTTGCTGCCTTACTCAAAGAGTTGTTGAGATGAGCTTCTTGCTGGCTCCAAGCACATTTTCCTGGAGATCCGTAGCCACACGAGAGCTCACAAGCTTTGGCGTCATACTGCACAGAACAAGGGCCGTTGTCACTCTGCTCGGAGCCACACTGAGTCTCGTTTGACACAGAGTCGACACCGAGAAGGATCTACATACGAGATGGAAACACAAACCCTGGCTTTATTTTTTCGTCTCAGATTTTTCTGAGTTGAATGAATGGCTGAGTAGTAATATTTCTCTGCTTTTTACGTCTCTCCCTCTTGAACTCACCGTGATGTTTGTGACAAAGGACGGGATGAGGCTCGAGTTGCAAAGGAGCTGAAGTCGGAAGCTATGAATGGACGTGTTGTGCAAGTGGTCGGGGCGAATGAGATAGATGATGCCCATTTTCGGGGTGACATTAAAGACATCCGTAAACTCTGTTGTTGTCAACACTGTGTCTCCTACAACAAAGAAAAAAAATCACGCTGTATTGTGAGTCCCCATCTTTTTGACAGGACATGGAAGATGGAGGAAAGAACCCAACGACATTCTTTTTGATTGGCATACCTCTCGCATCATTGCTGCCAGCATCCCAGTCATCGTCCTCGACAACGGCTGAGGTGTGAATCACGCTGAACTGGAGCTCAGGCACGGCCTCACTCACGTCTTCGAGAAGATCTGGGAACGGGGTCAAAACGGGCATGTGCTTCTGAGCCGTGCGTGGCAGTGTGACTTGCGTGACGCGTTTACTCAAGCGCGACAACAGGTCTTCGGATGAAGGCCGCTCCGTCGTGGGAGCCATTTGGCCCCAACTCACGCACACGGTGTACCTCAACTGGAAATTCGAGAGAGAAACTTTAATTAATAATGGATGGCTTTGTGTCCGACACAATTCTGTTCAGGCGGAGAGGTCATTTTTGTCATTTGTATTAAAGCGAGAGGAAGCCAGCGAGACACACGAAATGTAGTGGATGCGTGCATGACTGCTCCTTCAGATTGAATCTTACGGCATTTCGGTAAAAAAAGGGTTTTGAGTCTGTGTGAAGCGTAAATCTTGGTTTAGATATAAACTCTGCGGTTTTGGAATTAATTTTGTGGTCTATTGAACACATCAAATTATTATGATTAGAGTAAACTCTAACGGGAGAGACGCAAGGTGGTTGATGTTGTGACATTTCGGGTTTTGCTTGGAGTGACAGCTTGTCACACAAGGAGAAAGTGTGCCGTAATTAATGCATCATATTATCTGAACGCACAGAAGTCAAGCTCCTTTGTGGGCATTGTGTGAATGAAAAGCTGATTCCTATTACAGATATGAGATTGCTTAGCATCGTTATGACTTACATCCTGATCTCGTTTTGAAGGAATCACGGTGGAGTCATTAACAACGGCGTCGACACAGTAGTAGCCATCCCAGGGATGAATCTCTGTTGTCGTATTTGACAGTCCTGAAAAAGACGAAATAAACAAACATGTCAAATTGATCAACCATGTCGCTTCCTCAAAAATTCTATATGCTTGCTTTGCATAATAATGTAAAAGTGAAAGTATAGTTGATTATACGTATTTGGAGGATGCATCCCGTCGAGGAAAGCGCGCCAGGGTAATCGACAGGCATCTCGTTGATTTTAAACTCCAAGAGTTCCTTTGTGTCGTTTACATTGAAGACTTCAAAGTTGTTGACGGCAGTCGTGTCATTGTCGCGACCCAAGATCTCGTTGTGGTCTTGTGTGATGAGGCGTTCCCCCTGTGGGAGGCAGAGAAATTGTTGAGTGAGATACCATCAAAATAATTATACGGGAAGTGCCACTCATGAAAATAGGTCTCAAATGATTGTGGGTCATCTGATGCAGACATAAAATGGAGAGGTCAGCGAGTTTAAACCCGCACGTGTACTCACCGGCTTAAATTTGTAGCCATGATTGGACAAGGAGATGTAAATCGTTTTGTGGAACTGCTCAGTAATGTCGTCGACGAGCACATTGTCATTCTCGTCAAGAACGGTGAGGGTGCCGTTGAGGGAAATGAGCTCGTACTTGCCCACCCCCGGATTGCTCACGATACACGTCACTGACACGCTGTACCGCTCAATCGCTTCACGATCCAGTCCTGGTGCAGTGGTCAACATGTGGGGCAAAGGGTCACCTGTATTCCCCTTTGCAGCGAGGACCACACCTAAAGAAGGCAAAATTGCGGGATAAAACTTTGTGCGAAATCAATTTTTCAAGGCGTTCCTCCCCATTCATGGTATTCACCATTTTCCCCAATTTGCCTCATTCGACCGAATTGTGCTCGCTGTCAATCTGAGAGAAAGCACTCGGAGAAAGTAGCGTAACGAGAAGAAAAAAAGTTTCAAAGTCATAAAGTCAAACTTTTAAGTCATAAATATTGGCACACCCACTCCCACTGTTGTGAAGCAATCGTAATCTTGATGTTTGCTTCATTTTTTTACACACACGAAGCTTTTCAAAATGTATTGCTAACAAAGTCAAGGGAAAGTTTGAGAAAACTAACTTTACTCCGTTTACTTTTTCATGGGAATAAATCGGTAGAAAGTTTTGTCGTGGGAGACGCCAGAGAGGTATACACGCGTGAAAAGATGAAAGTCGACAGAAAAAAGATTCAGTTGACAGATTGTACACTACAATCCGACAGGAGAAAGGAAGTCTTGTCTCGAGAATTGAAATAACAAGGCATCACAAGGAATGTCAGGATGTGCGTACCTTGATCAACAGGAACGTTGTAACTGATTTGGAGCGGCCCACACGTCGCTGGCAATGACCCGAGATACGCGACCGGCAAGACGGGAGCATTCTCCATGACGTGCAAATCGAACTGCTCGACTCCTCCGAAGCAGAGCTCTTTCTGCAATTTCCAACCAGGACCAATGTGTCATTAGTTAATTGATTATTTTTTATTATTAGACATGACCAAAGAGAAAAGGTCAATGCGGGGGTTGTAACGCAAACATTTACAACTAAAAATTTGTCATCTTTTTTATTCATGAGTTGTGTCAAGGTTGAAAGTGTTTTGTCAATCACGATTTACCTTCGAGACAGTTTGACAGTCATCCTTTGGACTGAGAATAGAGAGCTGGTTCATTGTGAGCGTTAATCTCATGCTCGCCTCATCCCCTCCTTTACCCGTTGGCTTGTCTAACCGAGCGGTAATGAGGTAGTCGCATTCTGCATGATAAGCTTCGTCCAATTCGGGCGAATCTGAAAAAAAATCATCATATTTTGTGAATCATTTGACATAATATTATGAAAACTATATCATACAATTAAATCTTTAAAAATCTTATTTTTTTGGCCATTCATTATTGTGGAGGTGCAAATCATGACGTATATTTCACGACTACGTCACATTTTTTTCCTGGAAATAATAGCACTCGTTATTCCACTCGATTCTCAGTTTTGTCGATGTAAAGACAGTGCTTTTCTGAATGGACATGGAATTCATGTAGGTAGAAAACTGCATACATTTTCAAGACATACATCCACATTCAAAGAGGATAGCATCTTTTCATCTCTTTTTTTGCACATTCAATTACTATATAATTATTCCATTTCCTTCTGGCTTGTGGGGCATATCATCGTAAAATACAGTCTCTGACGAGTCTTCCTTTTAAGCCTCTTCTAAATGTGAGTGTACTTGTTTTTTCGCGTTTGTGGGCTCTTTCTTACGTATAATTATTGGAGTCATTCAAAAAATAAGGCTGGTTTCATACTTATCTTTCTTTCCTGAGATGCACATGCATATTACATAAAATATATTTTGTAGACGCTAGTAATAGTAAGCTATGTATAGCTGTATATATCATTTTTTAAACACAACTTGTGTTGCATTTTGGGGGCAAAAAAATGAGAGATAAAAACACTCGCAATTTACAGTACGTCAAGACTGTAGAGTCCCGTTTTTCATCAATGCTTCTTTACAAACAAAAATGTTACTTACAACTCACTGAGCCTCTTTTTTTTGCGTTTTCACTACCCGATAAAATCGCGAGTCTTTGAGAAACCGAAGTGGGGGAGTCCCGAGTGAGAGAAAAAAGAGTTTTTGGAGAAAAAATATGGAAAAAGAATGCTTTCACACTTTGGTGAAAACGTCGAATCCATCAATTCCCGTGCTCACTCATCTCTACCCTAATCTCTCAATACTTGGTGTTTCGACGTGCGGTTTTGTAACGGGATCGCTTTCACAAAGTGCTCGCAAGGCGAAGCAGTTCTCCGTGTTTCCGCCTTTTTCCTACGTTTCTGCAGTGAATTGGGCGTGAGGGAAAAAAGAAAATCAGTATTGAAACAAACACGGAATTCCTCTTTCTTTTCCCTATTTTTATTTTTTCATAGAAAGCAACTCTATTTCGGGAAAAAAAACTCCAAAACTATTAGAAATCGCTTAAAAGTCATGTACTCCTTTTCTCCCTCCACAATCTATTTTGGTGTTTTTTTCCTGGAAAAGCGAGACCACAAAAATAGGAAGATTTTATCATCCCCGCAAAAAATCGTAATAAGCAGCGTGCTGTCGTCGTGTAATTGACGCAGTCCTTTTGTTGTTGATGTCATTCATTGTGGAAGTCACACTTTGAGAGGAAACGAGAAAGAATACATTTAATATTCTATTTTCATCTCGGAAAAAAGATATTAATGTATTTACGTCTTTTCTTCATCACAACGAACCAATTTTTTCTTGTTTTTCGCAATTGGAAAGGCAGTGTAGCACAACACGATGGCATCAGCTTGTATGTAACTCATGAGCTTGCGATAAATATATAATCAACCGAAAACCAGGGAAGGCAAACACCAGACTGTACAACTTTTCTCGCTGAAACACAATAAGGGAGAAGCATGTATCCACTAATTTGCTGGGAAGGAGCAGAGTTCTAATTATATTTTTCCCTACCAGTCGAGTCACGCTTCAAAGCCAATCGTTGCCAGTCATCGATAAGCTCTTTCATACATTACAAAAACCTCATCTTCCATACCTTTTCTGTGCATGCGGCAGAGGCACACGCGCGGCGAGCAACAAACAACGTTGTTCTTTTTTTGAGAGAGAGATGTAATAAATATATAATACTCTGAATTACTCCATTACAATTACGTATCGTCGTCATCGTCATAAAAAGCGAGGAGCTTCTCCCTCTTGTTTTTCACAACAAATTATATACGTGTAGCTACATTACACCGAGTCCATTTTGCTTCTGTGTTCACGGTTCACATCCCTTCCCAACCTTCTCCGTCGTCAATTCTGGTCAGTTTTTTTGTGCATTCTGGTATTTTTTGGGACATTGACGAAGGGATGATATCACAATGATGAAGGTGAAGGTTGTTCAGAAATTTGTTATTTTTTTCAACATTTATTTTTCACTTCTTCCCTATTCAAAGAGCATGGTTTTTTGTATAGTAAGTATAGTATTTTACTATACAAAAAATCATACTCTTTGAGAGTGGTGAATTTTGTCGACAACTCTTCTAAAAAAATAAACGTCTCGAGGAAACAGCAGAAAGTGGTGGTGCATTCATTACAGTGATTTGCATACGAAATAATCCCGAAAAAAAACCTCGTTTTCCGGTGAGTGTGCACGAACGACCGAGAACTTGAAATGCGTCTTGTCTGCCATCCATTAAACTTGCATGCGGTTATCCCATACATTTCTCTTGACTGGCCAATTTGATTTCTTTCCCTTCCCAAGTTGAAGGTCTATTTCCAACATCAGTCTCGCGCAGTCTTGTCTTAATGACCATCTCTCGCTCGTGTGTGCAAGGCAAACAATAATGCATATATATATATATATATAGCACTCTGTTCAAAAGCAATTTGGACGGGGTGTAATTTTTTTTTTAAATCTCAAACCGTATTTATGCAAGACCACTACAGAAACGTAGTTTTCATGCAGTAGCTAAATATGTACGTTTAAATACAGGGAGAGTATATATTTTCATGCCACACTTTCCACTCTTTCTCTGACGCAGACAAAACGAGTTTGGTCGATTTGCGTGCATGGTCTTGAACTGTTGTACCGAGAGTGCAGTGCGGCCCGCGTCGTCAAGAGAGACGCAGAGGTATGCAGACACAAGACGACGGGATTGTTTTAATCGCAAATGTACTTTTTAACGGGTTTCCGCATTACATTCCAAAAAAGCAAGTATTTCGGACGGATTTGGACATGTAGTTGGACTGCGACAACGCATACCTTCGTACTATGAGCATGTTGATTATTTTTGTAATAAAATCCCCCGTTACTCTCTGTCACTCGTGCTCCCTTTAATTTAAGAGGATTTCCCGAAACATTGGTTAATAATAGCGGATTTTTTTGGCAATCCTCTTCCCTTCCGCCTTCAGACTATTTTTGCCCTTCTTCAAAGGGTTTAAAAAACTGATGCTAAGTGAAAATCCAAATGTGAGATCTTTTGAATAAAATAATACAAACTGAACTGAATCAAAGAGAGTATATCACGATAATATTTTGCACGAGTGCTTTCACTGAGGTTATGGCTTCTTGTGTGTGGGTGGACAAAGCGGGAGTGGGCTCATGTGTAATTACTCCCCGTAGTTATTGCATTGTAAGAGAAAACCCATGAAAATGTGTACTCACACACCAATAATTTCGTTTTTCCCAAACTGCACTTCCTTTCACTCATTCCTTCCTTCTCGTGAGTACACTCCAGGAAATTCGAGCGTGTGTGTGCGATACGGACTTTGAGCTCTTGAGTCCTTAATATGAAGAGAGTATAAGGAAAAACCACTTGAGTTTCGATAGTCTACTCCCCCAAAGAGTCAATATAGTAGAAAGAACTGACTGGAGGAACCAGAAAACATGAAATCCGCATCAAAATGGGAAATCTCAAAATTATCATCCCACGATGTGGGCAAAACACATGATTACGTATCCTTATAAACTTGTGTAAGATCGTTTAACAGTTTTGTCCAAAATAGAAGTTTGAAATCAAGAAAAAGTGATTCATCGGCCTCTCCTTATTACCTGCTCAATTTCTAAAATACTGTAACGCGTAACGTAGAGAGAACAGGAGTCGTATTTGATTTCCTCCACAAGGTGGAAAAATACAGGGATTTTTTTCGTGTGTACTTACGCCTTAAGACTTGGCTACTTTTTACTTTGATTACATGAATGTAATTCTGTACATGTACACCCAGAGTAATAGATTACTCTGCTTGAACGCCCACACTTTTCTACTCGCACAAACACTCACCACGCACAAAAGAGAACTTGAGGAGTAATGCGTTTTCCCTTTCCTCTGTCTGCCCTCTCACATTTCACATGCAAATAGTGGAGTTTTTAGTTTCCCTGTACTTTATTATGAATGAAATAGACGACGGGACACAGAAAAACGACTAAATACGGCTGCCTTCGTAAATAGAAAAAAACGAGGTCGATCAGAAGCCAACAAACTTAATATGATCTGCTGGCGTACATATCAAATGTTGTATTTTACATTCATAACTCACTATCCTGATTGAAACTTAAACAAGATGTAAAATCGAAGGGATAGATGCATACCTACGAATATGTTGTTTTTACGAATGACTTTGATGTAGTATTTAAAGGTAAATTAGAGTAAACTTGAGTCTCAATAAGTGTCTCAGATGACTTGTTCAATTGGTTTGACACTGGATAACCATTATTACCGGTAACATGTACTTCAAGAGTGGTATGACCAATAATAATAGTAACGTTGATAATTGACATTGGTTTTGTCTCTGTGAAATTTTCTGGGATGGTTATTGGGTTTCTAACCTTGTTTTGGAGGGAGGGAGATGGCCACAGTGCCGAGATGTTTGTCGACGCTCAACTCCCGGCATTTTCGTCGTGATGATGAGGATGACGAATCCACCGGAATCCCAGAGTCGATCGAGTACTCAACTAGATGGTCCGGATCGGCTATCGCTTTCACAACGTAAAGGAAGCCGGAGTCAGGCAGGAATGTTCGCTTCAGCCTCACCTCCCCTTGGGTGAAGTACACGGAGGAGCCTGTGAACATAAATAGATTATTTTCAGGTAAAAAAAAATGTTTATAAAACATCACGAGAACAGGTCGTGATTAATTTGTAAGCTGATGTAATTAGGTAGACAATATTGAAATCCTCTCAAGCTTAGTCGTTACTGCTAATTGTAAAAAGCTACTTAAAATGTATTCAGTACGACAACCGCCAACGTCGAGTGTATTGACGTTATTATATTTTTGTGGGGGAAGTATCGCGACAATATTACCTTTATGCTCTGTATAAAATAAAGCCTGGATGAAAAACGCAACTTTTCTCTACTTAAAATCAATCCCTCCCTCCGTAAAGCGAAGGCATTGTCCAACAAAAATTTTCTGTGTGGATTGACATTTAAAAAAGAGCGGAAGCTCCTCCCTTTGTCTGCCCTTAGGAAGAGAGGAAATCCATTTCGATACACTTCTTGTTATCTCGCATCTTGTATCGTCTACACTACAACCATAAAAAAGTCGTCTCCGTTGCCCTCCCGTTCTCACATTTTTTTTTGACAATGATTTTTCTTCAGGATGTTCTTTCTCTTTTGTGCTCCCCAACACAAATAGAGAAACCATCAATAACTTGAATGGGCAAGAAAACAGTGACAAATATCCGAGGACATCGACAAAGACAAGAAAAAAAAACTTGTATAGAAATTACAACAAAGTAGCTCCTACTTTTAGTATCATAACATCAACCTGTTAGCAAAAAACTTTCATGTCAGCCAAATATTAAGGAGAAAGTGAAAGAAAGGAGAGGAAAACACTGTACACATGTCACCATGACAGTGTTTGCATTCTTTCCTCACTTTCACAATATCATTACGTGTTTTGTCTCCCCATTTCGGGGAGCTTTTTTGTTATCGAAAGAGAAAGCCTACTACTTGATTAGCTTCAAGTGGAATCTCGATGACCATCCGCGATGTCGTAACAAGGAAAAATGTGACTCCGTGTATGTCTGTGCATTCTACAGCTTTGCTTCATTCCTTTAGACGGTAGAGCGAAAATATGTCATACAAAAGAGATTATTAATCATCAAGAGAGAAAAAAATCAATAGTCGCTACCACCGTCGAAAAGGTTGGCGAAAAACGGCATAATATGTACCTTCGCCAATGCTCACAGTAATGACATACAAAGTGACTCTTTTTTTTGGTGACCTTTTACACTTTCACAAATAGTCTCCTCAATATTATGCAGAATGAGCGCTTTCTCATCGCTGTAGTTTTTTTGTTTCGATGTTATGTTCAAGTGTGACATAAGGGGAAATGTGTGTTCGTACGTCGTGTAGACGCAAATGAATGTATGTCCCAAGTCATTATGGAGTGCTTAATACTCGTTTCCACACAAACACATGAACTTATCGTTCAGAAATGGCGCACGCAATATTCCCATAAAATTTTTTTCTGATGTCGCTTCGAAAATACTCCGTCCTCCTTCATCATCATCGTCAGAGTAAAAACATTTCCCTCATTCCAAGTAACCTGTTCAAGCACCTTTAGTTTTGTGTCTGTAGGTATTGGGGAGCATTAGGTGAATGTTAAATGTAAATGGTGCTTTCACTTCCTCGAAAAAAAAACAACAACAGGTACACCAATGTCAAGCGCGACGGGAAAACGGAATACGTGTAGTGTAATATACACAGGCTTGGAATTATGTCTGATTGCATTTCTCTACATCGTGATATGAAAAGCAGGGAATTACAGGAAGTGATGAAAATATAAAATGGAATGATTTCTTCGTAAAAAATTTTCACATTTTGAATGCCATGTGTGTAAATATATATAGGAAAAGGAGTGAAAAGCACTTAATTGCATTTCCAAATCGGTTTTAAACAAATGCTCGAAACTTTTTGCTAAAAAAGTATCTTACCTAATAAATATTACGGGGTGTACGGCCTTGAAATAAAAACGTACACTCGTGTGTGAATAATTAGTATTCACGGGATTATGTAACCTTCTCATTTCCATACTCCTTTGTACTCTTCCCCTTTCAACTGTTGTGCATAATTATGACTTTGATGTGATTAGTTAGCATTTCAAAGTTTAATGAGGAAGGTCACGACGTTACACCATGTATTCCTGTCTTTCTCTGTTGTGTGGTTTTGTCACAAAATATTTTACTCGCATTTTTGGAAGATTGGGAAACACATCACTAACCACATGGAGGTACATAGTCTCCCTTGGACATTGGTAATACCCTGTCGTCGTAACATGTTGTCGTAGGAATCACGTTGTATAATCGAAATCGAGCTTGTGTTTATACCCTGGAATGGCATACCACCGCTCTGGTAAACCACTTGAAACAGCCCACATTCATTCACCTAATAGACAATTCTCGCATTCTTTGGCTACACCTACACACGATTTTTTTTCTAACCCTCTTTCCTCGTTGAAGTGACTCATCTAATTCGAGGAAACTGAGAAAGAAAGTCAATAAGCTCGGTACATAGGCAATATAAAAATATATTGATATACAGCGTCATTCTTTTAGATCAAGTGAAAGCATTCTCTTTCTCGACAAGCATTTTCTTAACATGAAATCGCATGAACAACCGACAACGAAAAGAGGTTGATCCGGTGTTTCTGGAGAAACTTGTTTTTTTTACATAATATTCCTTTCTTTCACCAGTCACAAAACGGGTGGCAACTCGCACAGTTTTTTATTTCAGGGAAAAGGGCAAACTGAAACTCGACACCATCTACCTGGAAGTGTCACGGTGAGAGAGACTCATGAACAACAAGAGTCCCCACACACCCATTTACCATTCGTTGAGGTGCGAAAGTCAGAAGGCTTCATGTGAAGAGAAAAAAAAAACGTGATTTAGAGCATTATTAGCTGTGCTTGAGTTGAACATAAAATAATATAATATTTTGTTTTGTTCCCGGGTTTTTTATGAGTATGACGCCATAAAGCTTTGAAATGAGAGAGCCTTAGTGAGTGCGTAAACGGGAGGCAGGCTGCTGAAATGAGACGTACGTCACTCTTTCCTCCTTTCTCCGTGATCACTACAAGCGTTACACTTTTTATAATATTATATGCCTCATTTGTGTACGTGACATTATGTGGCATGGAAGTGAGCAATGATGTGGCGTGCACGCCACAAAAAAAAACCAATGCTCGCAATCCCATTATTTCCTCTCAGAACTGGCAATCAAAACTACAGCATTCTATTACGTCGTCATTATACTACTTCGGTTGGAAAAGATTATGTGCATACCATTCATATGCAAAGTGAAATCGCCAACTTTGATTCCCATTTACAGCACGCTTAGTACAAACGACTCGAAAACTTTCTCCACTCTCCTTCCATATTCGCAAGCCACAACACCTCAGATGCACTGTGCACATAAAGGATTGGGTGAAACTCGCGTTTTTTACGACACCGCGGAAAGAACAGCCGTTTTTTATTTCATTACCGTCCACAACGGAGTTATGACGACAGCGTATTGAGTTAGGCGTTTCTCAAGATTTGTGTATGCCAGTCCACTTCGTATTCCCAGGTTGTCGCTCCTCCACCTTTTTCTCGGAGTAATTTACGGCAAGCTGCCAGAGAACGAGGGAATGTCTATACAGGGTGAGTTGTATCGTCGGAAAAGGTTTTTACTTACAAATACTTTTCATGGGACAACCATGATTAGAATAATATCAAGACATTTCGTTCAAGTATCGAAAAATCACTTTTGGAACCTTAACAATAAAATATGATTATGAAGGGATGAACAAGAAAAAGTTGGTACACCCACCCTTCGATTTGAAACACCCTGTATATGCCAAAATTGGATTTGTTTGTATTCACAATATGTCAAAGGGAAAGTGATTTTGTGACATTTTCCAAGTTTAAAAAAGGCGTACAACTAAACTTGCGTCACTCACTCAAAAAGCCATGAGAAAAAAAATCCATGCTAATCTGCATTTTGACACTTTATCGTCCTCAGAAAGTTTTTACATTCACACAAAAACGTTATGCAATTTTAGTTTAGTTGACACGACTTTTATATCAGACGTGCATACATAGCTTTTTTATTGGCTAAACAATTGCCACAAAAAATATTTTCCACTTGAATTTTTAGAGACTTATGAAATTCTCTCGTTGATCCTTTTCATCAGCCATTTTTAAGATAAAAAAGCTCTCTCGAGGTCATCAATCAAGTATGGCTTTCTTTCTTCACTCAAGTCCTGCTCTAGGTCAACATTCTGCCTTGCTTTCTTTTAGAAGGAAATGTAAAATAAAAGTATGTGAAAAAATGCTCTAGTCAGAGCGTGGAGAAGAAAAAAAAGGTTCTTCAACTCCGTTCGAATTATGTGGGCAAAGAACCCATGAAAAAAAGTAGTTGCTCAGCGTTTATCATTTTTTTCAACTCGTTTCTCAAGAATAGTGCGAAACCCTTTGCTTTTATTAAGAGAAGAAAAAACTCGCCTCAAGACGAGTATCATTTGAGGCAGTGACCGAGAAAAGAGGTGTCACTCCCATTCGGAAACAAATGGTCAACCAAGAGAAAATCTAACAGTGTTCAGAATTAATTTAGCGTTTTCTTTTAAGCGCCCTGGGAGCGCACCCGTTAAAATCATTTTTTGAAGGCAGAGTGAGTGAAAGGTTGATGAATTCCATTAGGAAAAAAGTGACAAGAAATACACACACTCACAACCCAAGACATTTTTTTTGTGAGACTCCTCCCAATTTTTTTTTTGAATGAGCATACATCATGTCTCTCTGATTTCATGCGTTTTATGTAAACGCTCTCATAATAAATGTATATTTAGTGGTGATATGACTGCGTGAAATCGGCTCAAAAAACGCAAAAAGAGTTGAGCGACGTTGCTTCATTCAGGTTGAGACTGTTATGTACTCTGTATCATTTATCATCCTCATTTTCTTCTTTTCAACATTTTCCCCTGTTTTAAGTCAGAATCCGAGTATTTTTACAGTGTGCACACACTCAGAGAGTATAAAAGTTGGTGAAACGAGGCCGAGAATTTTTGCATGCATTTTCGTCTCTTGAAATTAAAACCTTTTCAAGTCAGCCGAATTTTGTGGTGCGTGTTGGTGCTGAGATAAAGGGAGAGAGAGAGAGATGGGGAAAGAGGTGCACTATAATTTGTTCGGGAGCATGTGCCCAAAAACGAAGTTTGTGTGAAACGGAGTGAGCGAGACAGAGATAATCAAATGCTTTTCCAGAATACATTTCGGCACAAGATTGAGCAGCCGAGCATAAGAGCGAGCACAAAGATTGAATGTTATGCAAATATGAAGATTGGAGGCGAAACAAGGGAGAATGTATGGAATACCTTGTAATTCAACGATTTTTCTTAAACAACATGTTCACCTCAGCAAGTGTATTGTTGTCGAGGAAAAGCTCACCAAGCGGGAAAGGAAGCACACCACACGATGAATATGTGCATGAACGCTCCACGATTTTCATTTCTTTCAGAAGACACCCACAACAGACCGCACGGGTGAAGGAGTAAATAGTGATGTGCGGGTAAATATTTAAATGAGCTTGAGATAACCATCTAGAGAAAAAAAATTATGAGCTTTATTTCAATCATATTATTTCTCGAAAAAAACTTCAGCTTAAAAAAAATCTATTTTTTAAGAGAACCCAAATTGAATATTATGTAATGCCTAACATTTGGCCTAAAACCTGAATATTTGAAGTCATCAATACAAGATTACGCTTGAGCGCAGACACAAGACTTCTTTGTGGTTTTTTACTACTTGTTTGTAGTTTATCACGGACAAAATATTGTTGATGAGCACCACACGAGCCTTCCGCAAAGGGCAGAAGGTGCACGCGTTGCTCGTAGTTGTATTATATAATGTATAAAAAGTGGAAATTTTCAAGATTAATTTGAAATGAAATTGCACCTGCTTCTGTTTGAGGTGAAAAGTGGATATATAAATTATGCAGGACGACCACAATGGTCAACTGAAGAGCGACGTAGCGAGAAGTTCATACAAATCCCATTTCCCTTCATAACAATCCATAATCTCATCAAATCGCAAAGAGAACAGAGTGCGTTATGTAACTTGAAAAAGTACAAAATATATAGAGCAAACCTTAAAAAAGGGAAAAAAATATAGCAAACTTTTGTTGCACGAGGATTAGGATATTTTTTTGAAAGATTGTATGACTTTTTGGAACGGCAGAAGAGAGATGCGTATCTTACGATATGTAATTACAATCAGTGCTGCTAATTAATCAAATTTCAAACTGTGATGTGTGGTGAGGGCCTGATAAGGAAAAGTTGTCTGAAAGGGTTCTCCCTGCATGTCGACAGACAGACAATAAGCAAAAAGCAATTAGTGATTAGATCGTTCCGCTACTTTTGTACAAGTGAAAAGATGTGATGCGAAACGCTCTTCTTTGGATGACGAACGAGGAAAGGGGTTTTATTCCGCTAAATTTACTACAATTGCCAATAACATGATATGCTCCGTCAACAGTTGTAGACTTTGTCTTGAGGTAGCAATTATAATTTTTTATTTTAGCACAAATTTTACAACTTGAACGGGGAAGAATAAATCTTTTCAAAATTAAGTAGCTCGAAACTCGTATTTGCGAAGACGTTGATACTTTTTTTCGGAATACATGTTTTCCATATTCATTAAATAGAATGGCTATTATGCAAACTTTGTTTTCAGCTTGTCTCACCATCAAATATTATATTCGCTTTTTGTCTCCTTGAGAAGGGAATCTTGGAAAATATTGTTAATGACTTTTTCCCATTATTTCAACTGTGTCCGATGAAAGACAAAAAACAAAGAGAATTCAATCCTCTCAACCAATTTGAAAGTGGGAGCTTTGGCAAACGTGATTTACGGGAAATGCTCAAAAATTCAATTTAACTCCATCAATAACCGCACTCTGTGTTGTCTTCCGCCAAGTATTAGAAAAAGTTGTAAATATTCGTAGTAAATTTATACGTTCGGCTCAAAGTGAGAAACTTCCCCTTTGTGACGTGAGTAAGAACTCACACGAAAAATAATATATACAAAAAAACAGTTACACAAGATTGTGTGTCATTCTCCGACTATGGTCAATCATAGACCAATCCGTAATCCTTAATCCTTTTTGGCCTTTATTCTCTTTGGGAACGTAAATATATTACGTCATACACCCCAGTAGGTGGGTAAATTTCAAAAT
>JAHZMW010004589.1:0-11794 GCA_027743745.1 Alloscopus bannaensis
AAAAATCCGCTGTATGATTGAGAAGGTTAATGCTATTATGAGCTTTACCCATCAAATGAAACCGCGTGATTGAAGGATTACTCACGATACTAAAATAGCAATATTATGATATGAAAACTTTTGAAGTGCCGATTACGAAAATTAACAACGGGCAATAGGCTGTGAAACACAAAGAAAGAAGATGACTTACCACACAAGCATGTGAAATTTCTAAGCATATTTCCTCTTGTAGATTTTGATGTAGCCTTTTTGTATATTTTTCAGCTTACGTGAGAAACACTGATTCCTGGTTGATCATTTCTAACTGTACGTGACCTTCCTACAAATGAAGGTCATGGACGAACATTCATGATTCAGATCTCATTAATTAATCATATTAGAGTCATAATTTTGTTTTGTTGATCGTCTAGTACGTGTTTAGGCAAACTGATTAAAGAACGCGATCGAGATCAAGATGACTCGTTGATATGACGGAAGCGTTAATTGATCATTGTGTATTCTATTGTAGGCCATGGTGTAATTTCAAGCTAGAGCCAAAACCAGCACAAAAATCAGTGGCTTACTGGAAAAGTCGCAGTTTTAAATTTAAACATATCTCTACCCATGAAATTCATTTGAAGTGATATATGATGATCCAGCTAATATGAATTGCGTGTCTTATAAGCTACAGACGTGACAGCGTGTATCACATTAATCAGAACTTACATGGAACACAATTGACCAATTAAGCTAAGATGAGTCGGATGTTCACTGAGCATTACATTGTAGCAATAAAAATTAGTTTTAAAAAAACATAATGAAACATAGCATTGCGTCTACATGTCGCTCATTTCAGCGGAATATACGTGCCAGTCCAACACGTAGATTAGCACCAGATAGTGAGGAAAATGTGATAGAAAATTAAAGCAGTGAATGTTTAAAGAAAAGGCTGCGAGCAATGTTCGTTTCATCTCGAATCAAATTGTATGCATATTTCAACTTTAGTCTTGGTTAATTACTAATTACTCAACAATTCAGAGTTTAACACACATGTCTCTTTTGGGGATGTCTTTAGGATCAAAACGAATGGCTCGTTACCGAGAGACCCTTCCCGAAAAGATTTACATACAAACGTCATCTCAGATGGAGTCATGCAGCACCACCTGCCAAACTCCAATTTCCTAACAACTCCAAAGGAAAGCCCAAACGGCTCGTTTAGCCAGCATTCACAAGGATTTGATGACATAACGTCATTAACGTCAAGTATGGCCGTCTCACCTTGCTCACTAGGAAGCAGCTACGTGGACGGCAAAAAGTCGTCGTCTTCATCTCCTTCATCGAGCACATCCACGAGCTTCGCAACAAGTACGCCGATTCCATACGCAAATGGTAATGGAAGCTATACGAGTCCCAATATGAAACCAAGCTGTTACTCAAGTCCTCCGGTGGTTGTGTGCCAAAGTGCGAAAAGCCCGTATGAAAACCTCCCGTTGTCTCACGGAGTTCCTGTAGCTGGATTTACTGGAATGAATGGGAGCGCAGATGGCACTCATCACCTTCCAAAGTTAAGCAGAACACCTTTGAGCCCATCCAGAATTAGGACAACACCAGATTACCACCGGAGGCCAGTATTCTTTCCAGCGAATGTTGCTAATGAGAAGAACAGCTTTTCATCATCTTCCAGTCCGTACGAATACCTCCACATTGAGGAAAGTCAGCCTTTACATTCCTCCTCCAACATCTCAAGAGTTGGAGACAGCTCGAATGACGATAAGGCTCAAAATGCGTCGTCGTCTTCTCATCAAAAGTCAAAGCTCTCCGTATCCTTCTCGAATTCCGTTCAGGAGTACTACGACGGGAAGGACGGGGACGAGGCTTATGACAAGGATGTGGGAAGCAGTGAGACGAGCTCTGACAATGGCTACAATGAGAACGGCCTAGATAAGATTTGTCCTGCTTTCCCACGTAATCCTGGTGAGAAGGCCTCGGGCTCAGTGTCTCTGTCATTACAGGCTAGAAACCAATTAAAAGTTAATGGACCTCATTCAACTTGCCGGCCTTCCATCCTACGAACGATTTCCACCGAAGCACAAGTCCATGTCGTTGAGAGTGACTGTAAAAACAACAACATGAGTAGTAGCAGTGAAAGCAGTAGCAGTTGTGATGGTGGTGATTCCAGTTTTAATTGCGCCAATAATAATAATCACAATAATGGGAATGGTGATTCTAGAACTTTGAGTCACAATGCGAGCCATGGTCACACCAATTTAATGTGTGGTGAAGTCAATGTAAATGAGCTGCCGGCATCACCCAGCACTGAATGGGGGAGCAATGGGGCTAATAATGGGATTACAAAGTGTCAAGCGCTAGCCGAACATGTAGTGGGGTGTGCCACCGGGTCCAATTCCAATACTAGTGAAGTGGGGAACTGTGGGAATGACTGTGATGATGGTGCCGTCGTTGTAACATCAATACCCACACCTTGTACACTGCCAAGTTCCAATTGTGTCAGTCAAGACCTTACCCAACTGAGTGTAGAGGATACTGGTAATACCACGACGGCTTCATCATCACCATCCACGGCGTCATCGCCAGAAGCTGTTGGGTCTGGCCCAGAGAATTCGACAAGCGTGTCCTCCTCAAACTCCCCTTCACCATCGTCGTCATCTACATTTGCCAAAGTTCAAGTAAGTAGTCCAATTTGCCATTTTATCCATTCCACACAACAACAGAGACAAGTGTATACGGCGAGAGTGGATTTGGGTTATGAAACCGAACAAGATACGGAGACCAAGTGCATTGCATGTGTTAGCGGCGTCTGTTTCACTTTGCATACGATTTCCTAGTATAAACAACATTTACTCGCGGAATCACCATTTTCTCTGTATAACGTGTCTGTTTACTTAGTATAATACGTTTATTTACGCAGTGCATCTATAATGAACGCGCTTCCTACATTGCATCACACAGCAAACAGATAGATTACCGATTTGTTTGCAGGCTGCAAAAGTTCATCTCACTAGTTTAGTGGGGAAGGATCGTGTGGCATATTATGCACACGTTTTAGCGTGATATATATAATTGTACTTTATTATACACAGTTTGTTTTACACTTGCAAATATAAATTTCTTTCGTTTAAACAAACTCGAGAGACGTGTTTTCTTCATTCATGGGGGAGTGTTAATAAATATTCGCGTATGGATTTACACGTTTGCTCATACCGAAAAGAATCCGTCTTGGTAGTGAATAAATTAAGGATATTTAGTTTCGATCCTTTATTCACCGTGGAAAGTTCACCAGAAATATATGAGACATTTACTTCTGGTCTCAAAGATTTATTCATGGTCACACTTCCCAAAAACAAACGACGAGTAAATTGGTTTTCCTAATGAGTGCGACTTGACGGCTTTATTGAATAAGTGAGGATGTGTCAGGGGGAGGAACACGATGTGATCATATATATTACGCTTGTTCTTTACGGCGAGTGTATGTGCAGTCAAGTGCAGTGTGCATCTTGAAGAACAAAGGACATACGACACATTTTACATGTTGTTTTTTGCGTCGAGTTTCAAGAAGCTTTTTAGCAATCGACCTTCATGTCAAGTACGTCGAACATGTAGTTTGCCAGTTAGCAAAGTAAATGACCTAGATGCTCACTTGTACACGTTACATTTTTCAATTTGCTCCTTTCTTCTATATGCATCTTGTCTTGTCTAGTGTATTTTCCAAAGTTGTCACAAAGTGCTCATTGTCTTTCACCCCAGAGTCGTGTGAATCGTGTGTTGTGAAATTGTGAAGCGAGCAACGCAAGTATGACACTTATTGTAATTTTACTGGCAATATATGATCGTTCTCTGGGATTGTGAAAGTGAACCCAAGTGATCTTCAGAGCAATTCCATTTCTACAAGAGAAAGACACTCATTTTTACATTGTACTTTATATTTATACCGCCCGAGAAGGTTTCTGCAAAAAATTTCGATTACAACAGGTGCATTTTGCATAGCTCCTATACAGTCGCCATACGCTAGTAACTTTCATGCTTTCACCCGGTTGTTTAAGGTACTTTTTCACGGGAGAAAATAATGTGCTCACTATTTTTTGTCATTGTTTTTAGAGCGGACAGCTAGAGAAGAAAAGGTACGAAATCAAAATCGAAGAGGATCGTCTAGTTTGTCTAAAAAATGAAATAAGGGAATTGGAGCAGCAAGAGATGGAAGCTCTTCGTGAAGTAAGTACTCCAAATTGGGTTGCGGGTGATGCGAGGAATATTGATTTTGTTGACTTTTGTCGATTGTCAGTGTGTGCGAAGAATACGTGTGTAACAATGTGACTTTTGAACACTCTTCTAGATGGAAATCGAAAAGGCTTTGCTGCTCGGAGAGGAAAAGTCATTTGAAACTCAAATGGAGTCTGACAAACGTGAACTTTTGGATTTGAAGGAGCGCTTGTCCCAAATCGACGAAGGGAATCGTCGTTGGCGGACTGTGAGTTTGGAGAGAATTGCAGAATTAAAAGCCAAGTTAATGAGCTCCGAGAAAGAACTTCAAAGACTGGAAAAACTTCACGAAGAATTTTGTGGCAGCACTGATGAAGAGACTGTACTTTTAGAGAGACTCAAATTTCAACACGAACTTGTCGAAGGAGATAGGAAGGTATACACGATTTCCGGTTTTATACAATCCTCAGTCTATAAAAATTCTTGTTGCAATCTTCAATTAAGCTGGGAGAAGAAAGTGATAATTTTCACCGCATCATTTTGATCTGTAAAGGAGAACTTGAAGAGTTAAATACACTTGTAAATTGTAAGTACAACTTTACAAATGTTTCTGTCTTCCGCAGGCATTCGAGGATGGAGAATTTCACCACATGGAGGAAGAAGTGAATAAAGAAGCTCAGCGCGAGGAACTCACCAAAATGCTAGCAGATATTGGGAGAAAGCTCCTCTCGAGGCAGTTTCAATTAGAACAGTTACGCAGTCATAACCGGATCTCGATAAACTCGACGGCGAAGGATATTCATAATTTAGAGAAACGTCGGCAAGAGCTGATTAGACAATTAAGAAATGTAAGCACGCTATGTTTATATTTTGATGACTCTGTTGACAGTACTAAGTATGAATATCTGTCCACCTTTCTTCTCATGGTAGCTGTTTCGTAAAAGACCGTTGTAGGTTTACATTTTCATATTGTTAAATTTTCATCTTGTCTCTTTCCTGCTTCTCTAGCTTCAAGGATCTGCGACCTCTGGTTGTTGCGAGAATACTTTAGATGCTTATGAAACGCTTTCTGATGATGTGAGTCTTACTACAAGACAGTACATTAAAGTCTCTCTGGGATTATCAAATCTTTTTTTAAACGATACGGATTTTTATATTAATTGCAGACCCGAAATATGGATCTCGAAGAGAAAGTGAAAGCTTTGTACATCATCTTGGAGGCTGCAAGTGAAAACTCTATTCACATTGAGCGAGTCAAATCAAGATCCCCAATTGATCCTACACTGGGAGGAATCATGGGCTCGAAAACGTTTGAAACCTTGCGAGAAATCGAAAGACATCGCGAATTCCTCCTTAATGAACAAGGTATTTAATTACACATTTTAAGAGCCAAATCATAGTTTGTTGAGTGTAGCTGACTTCCGAGCGTGTTCGCATTGACCAAGTACTGCTCTCTCGTGTAGGTGCTCAAATGCTTGAGGAGGAAAGAGCTCGAGTGCGTGAACTCCAAAAGCGGGTACAAGATGCCGTGCGAGAGGAGTGGGAAGCCAGTCGAAAGTCTCGTAATAACCAGTGCCACTCTCTCAACTCTGTTGGAAGTGAGGACTCGGGTCAAACCATTTCCGACACTCCAACCGACAGGTAAAAGTTAATTCATACTTTCACTTACACTTACTTCATTCATTGTTTATACATACATTACATAAAACTGTATTTTATTACGAGTCAAGAGGTACAGTTTGTGTATGCAACTTAGTTTCTCTTTACTCGTTAATACACTCTGCATTAAAAGTAAAAGTGGATGAATCGATTGCTATCTTAATGGAGAAAGTTGGTGGAATTTCCGCTTTCCTCCCCATTCGGAAAGAGATGAAATAGATGATGACAGCAATAATAATAGAAAAAGGTGGAACGAGATTTTCCTTCTCTGTTCCTCTAGACCCACACACCTAGTTCATTACTTTTTATGCGTTTTCTGGATTAACGTAATTTTCTTCTGCTTTCTTCTCCGTCACCTTTCCCCGGTTGAGGTTAATTTAGTGTGGTGCCAGGAACAATGGATGGGGGAAATAAGACACTCATCATTTTCCCGAAATGCATTGATTCATTGTCCGCCCATCAAGCGACATACGATTCACAAACAACGTTTTGTTTGACAAAGGCTTTCTTCTATACCGTTTTACTAATTAACGAGACTTTTACTAACGTACTGCATGATTCATTTACAGATTATTTGATACTGACGACAGCGCTTTGCAACCGACAATATGCAGGTTGTGTAATAAAGAAGCACTTTCACCACCCCCGCAAAGCCAACATAGATCCGTTCTAAAATGTTTTATAGAATGGCAATTGTATCGCTTGCGAAAATACCTGATTCGAAATACCCATATAAGTTTCCAATGTATTCTGATCACGAGAGTCATGTTTTCTTGTTGCTCTCACTCTTATTGGGGCTTTCTCTTTCTACTCGGGGAAGAACGATCATGACAGAGTACAAAGTGCTGAGTTTGTTCCTAAATACGAAGCAGTAGGAATGCAGTATGTGTCTCAAAATCGTGTATCTTATATATGAATTGCTGTTTGGGTACTCCATACTGCCGGCACTGTTGGTCTCATGAATATTTCCTAATATCAAGTGTCAGCTTGTTTGTGAAACCCCGCTCAAGAATGGAGTGATTGACAACCCTTTCCATTAGTTAAGTTGGATGGCCGTTGTACGTCCATCTTCATATCCGGTCATTCACTCGTGTTTCGACTTCAAAACTTGCATTTAATAAATCGCCAAACACAACTTTCTCAAGTTGATCTCAAAATTGTTTTAATGCAACTTTTCATCTGTTTCACTGGAATTTGAAAGTGAATTGTCTTATCCTTACTAAAACTATGTACCTTAAATGAGTCTTTTCTATTGCAGCATCGGAAGTGGTAGTGGAACAGATGAAGTAAATGACACTAAAAACGATGCTATTATTTCCGTGTCCACTCCTGACGGAAGTTTATCCTGTGATCCAAACGCAAGTGGCGGTGAAAACGGCAGTTTAACTTCTGGAAATGGGCTGAACGGACAGTGTTCATTTCAACAGGTTAGTCTTTACGACTTTACATTTTCGTATTAAAATACAACTGGTTACGTTTCATTCACGGTTTTCATTCACACTTTTCATAGCATTTCATAGCATATAGACGCAGCATTAGTTCAAATGGCCATAAGTATGTTTTCCATTCTTGTGCTGCATCTCCTAGCGCATATTTCTTAACACGCAAACAATCATGGCATTCACTCATGCCCAAACAGTGCTCGTGTAACGTGTTACAGGTTAGCTAAGCTCGTAAGATGCACGTTGTCATCAGACAACTTTTAGCCCGATATATTTTCATATTAGTATAAATAAAACCTGCTGTTTTGACTTTGACTGAAGGGGTCTGTTAGTGGTTGGTGTTGCACTTCGAATTTCGAGCGATGCAGGTGCAACCCATGCAAACCAACGTTTCACATTTCCTCTTCCTCGAATTTCAAAAAGAGGCATTCATTTTATAATACTGATGATGAATGTATATGGCAAGAGCAAGTCTGATAGAGAGATAGCTTTCACAAGGAGAATCGCACTTCAAAGTGCGTGAATTAAAGTGTCATTATTACAAATGAATTCCAAGGTTGAATTTGTTGTCAGAATCGTCGCTGCAAGGGTTTAGGAATAATGAAATCACTGGTGAATTTTTGCTTTTTTAAAGACCAATAAGTATGATGCTCGGTATCAGTTACACCTGCTTTAACGCGGATTTTGGAACTCGGTGCACGAATCACAACAAGAGACAGAATTTCGATTTTTTGCTGTTATTTCAAATACTTCTATTAGTATTCCCATTAAGTTGGCGGTATACGGTGGTGATTAGGATTAAGAGTAACAATCAGCAATAAAAATGCATTGGTCTATAATGACAAGATTTTCCCCTCCGGTGGTGACGATGATGACCAGGCTGATGGAGGGTGAAATGAAGTGACAAGTCAAGCACGGTGGACGAAGCAGTCATGTTCTGTTCACTTCACCACATTCCAGAGATACAATCTGATGCTTAATAATAATGCTTATACTCGTATAGTATTTTTTTATCATCATTCTCTATAATGTTCCGAGCTCACTAATAGTAGTCTCTTTGTCTCATTTTGGGTCTATCTGAATGCACTAAGTGTGAGTTACGATATGAAGAATAATAATTATTTTGTGCCTTCAGTTTCTCACTCGAGCTGCAACTTATTGCGTTTCTTGTCACACACTTTTTGGTAAACTCACTCACTCGGGGGATGTCCAATAATTCTCTCGCACGAATTTGGGGGAAGTCTCTCTAGCTTCCGTTAGGCATTCTCTTAGTATTTTTTGTACTTCATTCATGATGTCCAGAGAATTGTTTACATGCAGTCAGAATGAAGTGGAAATGGTATGGAGAAAAGTGGGGAGAGAAAACTCATCGCATCCCTTTTCCTTCACTCGCTTTTGCTCCATGTTCTCGCCTATTACAACGAGTGAAAGAGGGTGGACAATCGATTCAATTCAGCAGTGTAGTTTCTTCCCCGTCTTGCACGACATTTCTTGGTTACACGACTCCCCAGTATGGATGACATTGAACTGCCAACCACACCTTGTCTCCTAGACATATTCTGACGTTTTCTCAGGAGATTTCTGAAAATCCAATGGAGTTACAGGCAGTGATATACCTTCGCGTATAAGAGGAGTTTACATTGATTCTACGGCTTGTTGTTACCAGTTGGATTTCCCCCTTTGCGCTCATTCTAGATCAGGAAGTGTGGGTGGACACAGGAGCAGCACATGGAACTACATGAACGTTGTACATACTTAAGTTGTATGGTTTGTGTAGTAGTATTTGACGTAAAGTGCATAGGAAGAGAGTGATGTGAAAATGTATGAAAGGAAATTGAGGAAGGGCGACACAGAATTCCTCGCAGCGAAATGAGATTGACGATGAAGATAGGATGGAGTAAATAGCTGTATCTCGTTTTCTCCCATTCATCCAATCCACCGTCGTGTACATCGAATCCAACCTCATCATTCCCTTCCCTCTTTCTTCTCTGCCCATTCAATACGTCCACACCCGCAGACACACACTTAAGATCGTTTTTGATGAGATTTCCCCATAATTGGTGAAGCTACTTTATGTAATAGTTGTACAAAGATAACATGAAGGGATTCCACTTCCACGACGTGCCTTCTCAAAAAACTTGGCCTGAAGAGACTGCTTTCTTCTTTCTTCCCATTTCTTTTTGGTTGGGAGGTTTACGGAAAAGCTTGTACCCACTTTTGTGCCCTTATGTACTTCTCTCCTGCGTTTTTTTCTGGGACTTTCTTTTTGTCCTAAAAATCCTAATATGCAATGGGGAGAAGCGTTCTTCACTTGATATTATGCTTTCTCAATTCCCATTTCAATATACTGGAATCGTCCAAAGCTCAAATTTCGGGATTGGTTTGTCTTATAATACAGATTGAAACACGATTGTGAGGAGTCTTGTTAGACAATTTGCATAATTTGGACTCACCGATTTTTAAAACTTTTCAAGCCATGCTACGCAAATCTTTATTTTGCGATCCATAGTTATCGTGTACTATAGTTTATGGACGACTTTATGATATTTAAAAAGTGAGCCTAAATGCAATGACCCCATGTACCGACGCGTTTGGTGCCATCACTTTCTTTGGCATTGTCGGGCAATGGCATATGGTACACATAGTACGTATTTGGGAAAATGATATAGAACGTGAAGTGAAAAAGTATTTATATCGTTTGAGAGAGGCACGGGGAAGTAATCTTCATTTTGTTGAACAAACTCTGCTCTTTAGTAAATAATTCTTGGTTCACCTTTCGCCGTAGTTGTTGGAGCAGAGCAATTTGCAGTGATGAAGGATTACCGTGTACAAAGTGGGAAGAAACTTCTCACAATACAAAACGCCAAGTCGGGGAATCATTTGTTACGCCAGATTTATGGTGATAAGATTTTTTACTTATTGCAAACCCTTTGCAGCCAACGGTACATCATTCGACTGCCAACTTTGTTGACAGCAAATGAATGTGCTCAAGAAGAGAAAATCTAATATCCGGTTTGTGTTGTTTTACCGAGGTTTTGTCATTGGTTTACGTTGGGTTTAGAAACAAAAAACTTTGTTTTGCTTCTGAGATAATTAAGAGGAGCTGAGTAAACTAAAAACATGTAAGGTAATGGAGGCAGGTATACTAATGATTTTGTATAATGATGTTTTTGGCTTAGTTTGAGGAAATGAGGTATTATTACCTCTGTTATTTTTGCTTGTTTTTCTCTCCCGGTTACGCTCCGCTTCACATATCATTGTATGTTTTACAAATGAGTCAATATATTTGGAGATAATAAATGGATTAGTGTGGTCGCATAACAGACCATAAAAAGGAGTAGGGGATCTTATTGCTTATAAATATGTGCACAGCGAAGCTGATTGGATGAGCGGAAGGAATTCGGAGACCTCTTTTTTACTCGGGGGTAAATGCACACAAGCGAAGGCGCATTGTAATCTTTCGAACTGGAATTGTTTTCACTTCATCAAGAAATGTTTGTTTTCTCGTGATAAGCATTAAGTTACAGTTTAGAGCTCGAATTTTGGTAATAATGATATAAACCTAATTTTTGTGGTTTACAGCGAGAGAGAATATTTATGTGAATTTGTAAATGGTGAAAGTTGCGCATTTTCCGTATTCTTTGCAACCGATGAGGAGCATAATGGTAGTTTCACGGAGCTTATAATGTGGCCTTTGTGTTAATTATTGGAGCAGTAATCATGCTTACCGAACTTTCAAAAGAAAGCGGAGGCAACATTATGGTGGTTGGAAGGGTTCGTAAATCGAGTTCTGAAACTAACGAGAAGAGTGTAGGTAATCCGGACTACGGTCCATTATCCACTCATCCTCTGCGCAACTTTTACTATAAATCATGAAGTGCGACATTAGATGTGGTCGTGGTGGCGCAAATTGGGCAAATTATTAGTGCAGCTGGAATGGGTAGCGTAGGTTCATAGTAATGAATCGATTGTAGATACTCCCACCACTCCTTTCTATACAAACGAGTTACAGCAGAATCCGCATTGCTATTTGTAAATTACTGTGAGAAGACCGACGGTAGCGGTAGCTTTTCACTGTCGTTTCAAACTGTATTTCGACAAGTTGTATTTGACAAAAGTGACTTTCCCCTGCATCGATAATGTAGATAATCTCTGCCCTTCAATTGATACATTTTCTTTTATTTCATATAAAATTCTAAAATACAAGAGCAATTCAAGAAAGAGTGAAATATAAAACAAACTGCCAAGAGGTTTGAAGTGATGCCATATAAAATAATGTACTGAGTTTTAACGCGTATATAAGCAAAACAATACTTCTTAATTAATAAATCAAATATATTTAATTAAACTGAATCGTTACGGGGTGATGTGTAACAGACAAAAATTGCAGTGTGATCAATGGCTGTCAGTGGTTATTGAATGGAATGTTGCTATGATGGCTTGATGATGATGATGAAGACTGTATATTTTTTGGTTTTTTCGATTTTCAGGTATAT